>VZRX01019721.1:260643-446565 GCA_013398075.1 Notiomystis cincta
GCTGGGCTACAGACCCAGCTGTACAGGTGCCCCATGGCCATTCTGTCATAGGCCAGGACTGACCAGAAAGCTGCTCCATTGGAAAATGGCACCCTGTTGAAATTAAAATGTCTCATCTGCAATTCTGGCTTGTCCCTGGATTCTCACTGCTGTGTCCCTCTGAATCCACGCAGCACCAGCACCAAGCTAAGGGGGGAGGAGTTGTCTGGGGTAGATGGAGCAGGGAAGAACACAGCCTGCCAAGCCTCACTTAGATTTTTTGCAGTATGGCTGCTGTGGCTGTGGGAAGGAGGAGCAGTGGGAAGGGAGGCCCACAAGGGATCAGGACTTGGTGTACAGAGCAGAGCACAAGGCTAGTATGACAGATGTCATGGCACCACCATTTCTTCAAAGACTTGTGATGCTGATGTAGCACAAGTTCAGAGTCACAGCAGAGCTGTGGTACTGGCACATCACCTCTTGGTGTCCTTACATGAGCACAGCTCTACACAAGGCAGGAGTCAGCATGAGCTTCCTGACATTTCTCTGTTCTCCCTACAACTAATGCTCACTTCCTAGGAAAGCAGACATGCCAGTATGCCTCTCAGTCTAGCTGCAAACCTGTCCTTGCTCAGATAAGATAATTTTCTAGAATTAACCAAGGTACAGGGTGATTTGGGGATTATGCAGCACTGCTTGGGTTATAGAGGTGCAATCGACAGTGTAGGACAGTGAGGATGCTTCAAAAGGAGGGCAAGCATGGAAAAACAGCATCTGCAAAGCTTTGCAGGGGCACTGAGTGACAGGGGATGAGATACTGTGCTTTTATGTGCAGAGTGCAAGAAAAGAGCTCTCAGAGAAGTCTTGTGTTTGCAAAGGCCCAGGATGAGTTCTGCAGGAAGGGGATGGAGCTTCAGCAGCCTTGCTGGACTTCAACCCATGGGTGTCTCCTTCACCCTTTCTTTGGTATAGCCTAGAGATGGTGGTAACTGTGGAGCAAGACTTGAGGCAGTCTGGCTAATACTTCTTGCATGTTAGCAGGATATATTCAGGCAGACTGGAACTTAAAATTGTCTTGCAAAGCAGCCTCTACTCCTTGCTGTGGTTAGGTGGCAGCTTTTACCAGAGATGGGAAACTTATATTTATTTTAGCTCAATTAGATCCTCCAGATCATTGCATCAGTTTCAGCCAGAGGTAGGGTGATGTGAATCTGTCATGGTACTCCTGAGCTGGCTGGGCAGAGCTGACAGAAAAGCCAAATGCACATTTCATTGCAGAAAACATCAAGCAGAAAAAGATCAGCACAGGCAGAAGCAGCCTGTCCCTGAGAGTGTGACTGTTGGATACTGTTGCTGGGTTACAGCCAGCTGATTTTAACACATCCCGCTCTTTTATTTTCATTGATTTTTCAGTGTCTCTCAAAGATGGGTCCTTTTCACTTTGCCTCTTGCTTTCACCCAAACTGAAGCGTGCTTTGGTTCAGCAAGTAGGCAATCCCCCAATCATATTTTATCCTACCAGATGAAGGTTTTATCCTACCAGTATATGAAGTTTTCACACAGAGAGGTCTCAGTGCAATCAGACTGGACATCACTCAGGGACTGATCTAAGGACAGTCTATAAATTGCCTTCTGAACAAGGCACAGGTGAAGGATGTGTCCTAGTGAAGCACCGGAAGACTTTCAGGACAGAGAAGACCCTCTGTCACTGGAGATGTCTAAGAACAGGCTGAACCTGGGCTTCCTAAACCCACGCACATGGGTGCCACCATCGACACTGACAGCAGTATCTGGTGACACAGAGACACCTCCAGCCCTGTGATGATCCTCTTTAATTGCATGTAGCTATTTTTACTTACACAGCACACTGCTTGAGGAGGAAGGTGCTCCCACAAAAAAATTCATCACTACCTTCTCTCCTATCTTATTCTCCCCCCTCAGTTTTTCAACCACAAACCCTTTGCCCTTAATAATATCCACCAAATAGCTTCACCCCCTGAGCAAGGACCCCACAGCCATCACACTCCACACTGACAATAACCACTCCAGTCACAAGCCTATCCCCTCTGCAGCAACAGCCCTTAGTCCCTTTAGTCACCAAAACATCCTCTCTAGGATAAAGCAGAGATGGCCACAACAGCAACAACTCCCAGCTCTCGAGCAGCCTGGCACTGGCATGGTGCTGTGGTGCAGCAGTGACCCACACATGTGCTGGAGAAGCAGGTGTAGGCACCATTGCCACATCATTCCTGAGCCCTGGTCCCTTTTAGAGGTGGGTTGGCAAACCTCTGGGTTAGGGGTTAGGCATATGTATCTCAGGGTTGATTTTGACAGATTTTAAATGGGGAGGAAAAATAGACACTCTCCTGAGATCCTTTCTGGTTCCATTTTCCTTCAGATTAATGTCCAGTATAGGTTTGTGTGGGCTGTTTACACTAGAAACCAGGGCTTCTCTTTGGCAACTTTATGGACTAGGTTAAATCTGTGCCAGGACTTTAGATATTTGTTTTACTTTTTAACGTTTGCAATGAATTCATGCAGCTGCCTGTGTGAGCATGGCAGCTATCACCTCCTTTGACTCTCCCAGGAAAATTAACAGGCCTTTTTTTCCCAGTTAAAAGAAATGCACCCATTGCTGAAGATGCTGCAAAAGAAATTTCAGTGTTTTCTTTCAGTTAAGCTGAGAGAAGAAGGTGAGAAAGAAGGGATAATGTTCACGTGAAGAAGTTTGACTTAAACTGCTGAGTTGACTCAAAAGCTGACATTTGCCAGGGATGGCAGGAATTAACTTCTTGAACATTGGGCATGCAGGCACAGAGTCTGCTGCAGAGCTTCCTGTTTAAGCAGCCGTTTCAGCAGGTAATCAGCAGGCAGTGGGATAGGAAGGATATCAGGAACAACACATACTGCACATACACACATCCCAGACAGGTCTGAAAAATGGGCTGTGTGTTTGTTCTCTGCTTTCTTTTCTGAGTCGCTGTGCACACAATCCATCACAGAAGCAAAACACTAGCTTCGATTGTCCCAAAGTCAAGCCACAGAAACTAACAGACAGCTTTCCAGGAGATTTGCAAATAAATGTATCAACCCAGCTCCACACATTGAGACATTTAATTAAATTACTTGATTTTTGTTATTTTTCATACCACAGGAAAAAAAAATTCTCCCTTTGGCAGAGAGTCCTTCCTCCTTAGATCTCAATCTCTGCCTAACAGGGTTTTTATGCACACAAACCTTGAATTGTCTTGGCGCATACAAATCACGATGGATTTGGCTGCCTGATGATAGGGGCTGCAGTAGCTTATTCCCATAAACACGACATGTCAATGTGTGTAGAGCAACCCTGTGACTGTGATTGGCATGTGGGTACTTTCAACCAGCTTGTTTCTCCCATGGCCGGCACAATGCCAAGAGAAGCATTTTAATATTGAGGTGGTTGTGGAAAAGCAGCAGATGCAATAGCTGAGAAACAAAAAAAATATTGCTTTATGAAGTGTTTTGGCTTCTTTACCTGTAGTAATTAATTACTGATGACTAAGTGCTGGAGTTCAGGAAACAAAGGTTGTTTGTCTTGTACAATTTCATTTGTCCGGTTTGGGATGGATAGGATCCACTAAACCAACATCCACATGGAAGGTAGGAAACTCACAGAAATAGTTTTCTTCATATCAGCTAAATCAGGACCAGTAGGCTTTAACTCTTTTGCCCTACACTTCAGGGGATTTATTTTTTAAGCCCCAGTATGTAAGAGAATGAGCACCATTTGCTTCACTCAGGTTGATCAGAGCCCTCCTACCTTCCCAGATACTGATACAGCCAGAGCCCAGTATTGTGCATAGTTTCCCTGTAAAATTTTGGGGTTTCTAGCATGGATGTCCTTTCAGTGGGGCATTAGGGCTGTGGTTCCCCAGAGCTCACTCATCTATTACAACAAAAATACACAAACAGTTACTGTGATTATCCCCTTTAACATTTTATCAAGATCTATTTAGCTGCACAGTAACAGCTTCTAAGTTGGAGTAGTTACATGGCATATATTTTCACTGCAGAGGTAGCAGAAGCTTAAAGCCATGGGTGGATGCTTCATCACTTTTAATCTCCTTGGCTGGCCTCTCACATCCACAAATTCGGACATCTTTTCTCCAACACTCAGACTTCCTCTCCCATAAATCTTGGGGCTTAGACTTAAAATGAAGTTATTGTCATTTAAAAAGTTTGCCCTATCCTCCTGAGTCATTAGGACTGCCAAGGGGAAGGTTCTTCATCCATCTCTTTTTCCCCAACATGTTTTACCTTTCAGTTGTGACAAGCTAGGAATTGAGCTCCCTGCTGTCATCCCTCACTCAGCTGATGCACACGGAATTGCTGTAGCAGAGCATTGTGCTCAGGACCTGAATGCACTGATTTATCAAGCCTGACATGCTACTGATGGCTTCTTCTCATGCCTGTGAATCTGGGTGTAACTAGCAGTATGAAAAATTATAAAAGATTGCTTGTCTTTGTGATGATTTTGGTCATAAGAATAAATTATTTCAGAGTGGATGATTGAGGGAATAGTATTCGCTTTTGTAGCCTTTTAACTGAATGATCTCTGAATTTAAATGAAATTATCATTTTTAAAAGGCAGAATATCAACTTACAAGACCATTGGATAACGCATATGAAGTGTTTAAAATTATCTGAACTTTTTGTGGGAGAAAGAAAAGAAGAAATCTTTTATCATACTTTTATCAGCAGAAGGAATGCTGATTCCATGTTTATGGCAGTGGAGTTTTAGATGGAAATAGATTTCAAAGTTCCTGAGTAAAGAAAAGGGGATTGCATCTGATCAGTTACTGCTTGAGAGCGAATGAACAGCACATCTTGCACTTCTCTGTCTGAGAGGATGTAAAAGCATCTGGGAGCACACTTACTGAAAGGTAAATCAACCATCTCCACTTGTCCTGATCAATGCATCAGTTGCAAGAAACTGTCAGATACCTTAAACCAATGGCAAATTTATAGTTAAGACTCAAGAATGAGCCAAAAGTGAAAAATCAAGGCAAAGAGCAGCCTTAAGTTGTGTCATTTATCTCCTGAAAATGTGAATCTCTGATACAAAAGCCATCCCAAATTTGGTCCCAAAGGCTGTCCCAGGAGGGTGGCAGGCGGCTCCTGTGACCCTGCACCAGGGAGACTGGGTCACTCATCAGACTTACGGTGAGATGTTGAGGCTTGAGCATGGCCCTGCTGGGACAATTTGTAGTGGTGAGGGGCTTGGCACATGGCCCAGCCTCTGAGGAAGGGACCTGCCAGTGCACTCCTCTGAGCCACCTTTCTCCTGAAAAACAGGGAGTGAGGGAGAAGAAGGGGGTTATTCCATATGTAGACTTGTAGATACTATGTGCATCCCTGCTGGGGATCTCGGAGAGTTGCAGCACTCTGCACTGAGGCCCGGTGGAGCCTGACAAGAGACAGGCATCATGGCATTACAGGGCAATAGAGCACTCATAAATCCCGAGTCCTGTGAGTCCAGTTCAACCTGCTCAGTGGGAGTCTTTCTAAAGCACCACAGGATTTCCCCCACCAGAAAACTGCATTACAGAGACACCATCTCCTCCTTCCCTCTCATTCCTGGCCCTTTTCATCTTGCGGTTGCTATGCCACTGAAACAAAACGTTCCTCCTGACAGCAGCGCTAGGAAAGCTCGGTTTCTGCAAGATCATTATTCCAGCTGGCATCTCGTCCTCAACCCCGCCGTGGGTCCCCCGGCGAGCGCTGGCTCTCGGAGCGCACCGGCGCTTGGAGGCAGGCAGAAAGCAGAAAGGAGACGCTGCTTCTGAAGCGCCCCGCCGGCACCCTCAGATCCTCCTGCTCTTTATCTCAGCCCCAGGCTTCACCTGTGACCCTCAGCAGCGCCACGTCTCCCGCAGTCCCTGCTCCTCCGGCAGCAGCCCCGGCGCAGGGCGCTCCCCCGAGCCCGCAGCCCGCAGCCCGCAGCAGCTGCGGCCGTGGGCGCGAAGCCGCCCGTGGGAAGGTGGCAGAGCGCCGTGATCCCAGCCCGCCGAGCAGCCCCGGCCTTCAGGAGAGCTGCGAGGGCTCAGGCATGGTGCGTGGTTAAAAATAAGCCAACTCAGGCCCGGGGGACTGAGCCAGTTGGGAAAAATCCTATCTAGAAACGCAGAGGAGCAATCGGTGATAAGCAGCCGCGGAGTAAGCAGTGATAAGCCGTGTGGGAAGCCTTTGCCACCAGGAGCCGTGCTGCTGGTTGCAGCTGTAGCTCTGCCTGTATTTTCCTTCTGTAGCCGCAGCAGCGTCCGAAATGCAAAAGTGGAAGTTTTGTCTTTCTTTGGTTTGTTTCCTCTCTGCGAAAAGGGCTGCCTCAATAATCCCAGTTCAACTTCTGTATGGAGCAGTTCATGAAAATGCACATTAGAGGGAAAGCAGAGAAAGGCAAAAGTCTCTAAGGTTCACTCATGACACTAAAGAGATCCCAACTCACAACCAAACTTTTCCTAGGAAATCTGTCACATGTTAAACTTCTGCCTAGTATAATTGGCTTCAAATCCAGGTAAACACACAGATAAATTGATGCATAAGCTATAGAGCAAAAAAGAACTTAAAAAGAAGTAAGAGAAAATGTTGGAAAGGTCTCAAAATATTTTACTGGAATATGTTAACAAATGATGTATTTTTAATTCTTCAGCATCTTTTTTCAATTTAAAACAAAAATTGTATATATGAAAAACCTGCAGACACTGACAGATGTTTTCCTTTTACGTATTTATGTTTCTAAAAAGAAAACCACCATGGGAAATAGTGATCAAAACAACATTTTATTTTTTGTCAGAAACCACTTTTTGTTCCACATTGGTTTCAAGCCTGTGCTTTCCTGAGTTCAGAGGAGCCCTTCTGTGCCTGAGCAGTGCCACCTGACTGCAAGCAGTGCTGAGGATAACACATTTTTCCCGTTCTGGAAATTTTTCCTGCTTAATAAAGGGAAAATCCATTGACATGAGAATTTCCAGCAGAGGATCTAATAACTTAAGGCACTAGCATAAGTTTTTCTGAACTCACCCAGTGCAGAGCTCCAACCACTGAAGGCACTGCAGGCTGGAGTGTATGGCTGAATTAAAAACAGTTTTACTGTCCTTTGAGTGGACAAGTAAGTCTGCAATAGTCAGTCTCAGAGCTGCCTCTTCCTCCTGCCATCTCATCAGGCAGCTTCCTGAGCAGTCTCATCTATTTGATAGGGTTTCATATGGCTTTTTGTATGTATGAATTTCATCTCACCTAGTATCTGCAGAGTTACTGAGTTTATGTGTTGTACATGCAAGACTTGGTTCCCAACACATCTGCAAAACCACTGCCTGCATTCAACTTCCACATAGCCCTAGGGCTGCAGGGAAGCCACCTAGCTCCTGTAGCAGCATGACCTGAGAGTCACTCCTCAAACTTGTCACCTCAAAATACCTTTTGACTTGTAGGCATTCTTTGGAGCACTACTTTTTGGTGTTGAGGGGCTGAGTCAACCCTCTAGCTGCTGCCTCCTGTTGGATAACTGTTGGGCTCAGAAAAGTTGGAACATCCTCAAGAAAAAGCAGGGAAAAAAGAAATCCATGTGGAGGAACTGAATAATAAATAGCTGCAGCAGAAATGCCTGATTAGTTGCAACTGTAAGGTCCCCCAGTTCTGGAGCACCTGGCTGTAAATTGAAGCAGCCTATAACTAACTTAGAGTCAGTTTTGGTAATTTCTTTTTTTAATTTTCTAAGAATACTAGTCAAATAGGAAGTTTTAGATGTCTTTGTGATGTTTTTGCCACTTAATTGTCTGTTTTTCTACATTTGTGTGGTGTCTGGAGCTTTTTAACATGCTAGGTAGACTGCTCTGGGAAGAAGGCAGGTTTCCCACGGCAGCATGATACACAGAGGTGCAAAGCAAAGCTGCTGTACTCCCCTGCTGTACCCTGCATGCAGGCTCTTCATTGAGTTCACCCTCTTTCAGTTTTACATTCTTAGAAAAGGATGAGAAAATAATTGCTTCTCCTCCTTAATAGTGGTTATTGACACCATGCTCATCCCAAATTCAAGACACAGCACTGTAGCAGCTACTGAGAGGAGAAATTAACTCTACCCTAGCTGAAACCAGGATGGGAGCCCAGCAAAAACATCCCGAGGAAACAGACATTTGCTATAGTCTGACTCAGCAGCAAAAGCAGCAGCTCACTGAATGTTGGCAGAACACCACTCAAACTATAAAAGAAAGAAAAGTTTGGGTTGACTGTACATGCTGCTTCTTGCTCTGTATCTGGCTGGTGAATGGAGAATTCAGTCTCTGGTGTGGCCAAACCAGCACATTCTACAATGTTAATTTGCTTGGAAAAACATCTTCCCAAAAAGAATTAAAAGTTTGCAATTAATTTCAATGTGATCATGCATTTCAATTGTTTTCTTTCAGATCATTTGGTCAGAAGAGGTTTCAAATATTTTGATGTGAAATTCTGAGAACTAGATTCGCAAATTCTAGAGTCAAAAATTTCCAGGAATTTGTACAGGATGCAACCAATCAATTTCTCCAGAAAAACAGCATAATTCACTTGCTGCATTCACTAGATCTACTTCTTGCTTCTGTCAAACTTGCCTAATTTTTATGCTAAAGATTGCTTACCTTAAGTAATGTTTACTGCTTTTTGACACTGTTTAATTGATGCACAAAAAAAATGAGGTGAAACTACCATTATACAAAACTCCAATCAAATTCTCAAAATAGTCTGATCAAAAATAGGAATAATTTTCTCTAAGTACCACAAGATTAAATAATAATACCACTAGGTTGTCTTATAATTGCATTCTGCTTCTTTGAACAATTAGATGCACTTAGGTTTTCAAGCACTTCTCTGCAAACATGAGGATTAGAAATGAATGCTTTACTTTTTAAATGCAATTAAGACAAGCAAACAAACAATCTCAGCTTCAGATGGCATAAATCAGCATAGTCATACTAGTGGAATTACAGTCTATGCTGAACTGTTTCAGTTCATAATCACAGGTTCTTCCCATACATCTTTTTGCCACTTCATTTATCTCACATGCTGCTTCTTTCCCAGTCCTGTAATGAATTCTAAAGAATTAAGATATGAATTGTTGCAAAGCAGCATGTTTTCCTTGGGACAGCCTGAACCATTTGTCTTGAACCATAACTGACGCAGCTGCAGCCTAAAACCTTTATCCTTGCAAGAAGTTTTCTCTTAGTGTTTATAACTACTTGTAGTGAACATCCTCAAAACCTTAGACAGTTAACTTAGGGTCTCACTGTGGTCTTGCAACACACCACAACTGATTGCAGTGTAACAGCAACAGGTTAGGTCAGAATTAGCCCCACAGTCTCCAGTGATCTGATATGCATCTGCATGGAGCAATCAAAACAGCTGTAGCAGTGCAAACACATCCATTTCAACCTCTCTGCTAATTCCGCCTTGGTTTTGGTTGTCTTGCTCTTCTAGCTACTTTTCTTTTATGGGTCACTTGGGAGGTCAGGGTAGGGGGACAGTTCTGGATTCCAGCCTGGGAAAGCTGCAGTTCCTTTTGTGTTTACCCATTTGCACTCACTGATCTCAACAGGCTTTGAGGGCTCTGTGCGCTGTTTTCTTGCTGGAATCCAGACCTGTTCCTTCTTCTCTCAGAAAACAAATCAGCCCAGACCCAAGACTGGAAGAACTGAAGATAAATTGAAGAGTGACAGATTTTTGTGGCCTTGGTGCTTTGCTTCCCCCCCATTTTATGGAGCTTGCTCTTGTTTTCCTTTCTCTATCACCATTGTTGGGGCAGGGCTAAGTCTAAGTGGTGTAAGTGGTGTAAGAAGATTCCTCACAAGGTTTGATTTCTCAGCTTGATAGTCCTTTAACATGGCTTTGCTCATACCACTCTATAGCCACAAATAGTGTAACTGTCTCTTGGTGCCTGGTTGCCAAAGTAGCAAAGAAGTGCTAAGTGAAAGGCCTATTTTACATTAGCCATAATCCCTTTTAAACTGAGTGCTTCAATTTGTAATTTCCTGCCCTAAACTACTGGTGTTTCTTTTCCTTTAACTTCTATGTTGAAAATACCTCATTTCAGATATTTAACAAGGTAATGTTTCTACATAAGTTTAAAAATTCCAATTATAATATAATTTTAGAGTCCAAAACTGCTTTATGGGCTGGCTCGCTGCATCTTTTTTTCTTGTTCTTTTATTCTTTCATAAAAAGCAAATTCCAGTTGTGAGTTCATGAGCTGTAATAGAAAGAACATGCATAGCTGGGCCCAATAGACTACAAGTACAATTTACAGTTCATGAAGGGGAATTCTTTCCATAGATTTTTTTTCTAGTTCACCAGACAGAAGCAATTTTCTGGGTTATTCTTCTTCCCTTTCCAGCGGTTCTGTTTTAGCAATAGACCAGGTTCCACTCACTGCCACACGAGGATCACAAAATGCTGGCAACCCTTCAGCTTATGATAATGCTTTTCAAACATGTGCAGCACATTCCAGTATGGAACTGATGATATTTAGGGAAGAACACAGAGGAGAAATAAAAATCAAGAAATAGGAGAAAAAGTGACCCTCACTCCATGGTATTGACAGCCTGGCTAAACAATATCTGTTCCACTGTGGCTTTTTTTTTTTGTGCAGAGGGTGGTCTGGGGAAGACCTGGGAATTCTCTGTCTCTGAGGGTAGATATGATCCTTTGATGTCACCTTTCCTCCCAATGCTGTGCATGGGCTGCAACAGAGGGAAAGGGAAAGCCAGGACTTTGGTTTAAGACAGCCCTGAGTGAGGACTGAGGTCCTGGAGCAGCCAGTCCCTCCCACACACCTTCTCCTCTCACTGTCAGTGTTGGTGCACAAAGGCCACGGCCAGAGGGGGTTTGGTGTATGACAAATTAACAGCATCAGACTTAAAGGCCCTGAACAAGGCACTGATGATGATGTTTTTCACCCTTGCTCTCCAGAGAATCTTGATCTTTCTCAAATAGCACAGAAAGGAACCTCTCAAAGCAGCAGGGGAATATAATAAGTGCAACTGCACTAGAGCATCTGTTGAGTAACACATAAGAGTACTGTGAGGAAAAAAATAAAGATAAAAGGTTAAAACTTTATATTTGCATAAATAGAATATAATAATTCATTCTAGATTTAGCCATGCAGTATTAAAATTAATTTCTTTTCCGAAACATAATACTCTGCCTATGTTTCACATGTTTGGAAGCAAATTCTTGAGAGATTTAAACTATGATTTCTTTATCCTACATAAAACAGAAGCATTCAAGTGTTTATATATGCTTCTATTCCAAATCTTATTACCTTTGCAACACATCTGAGTTTCCTCTGCTTTTTTGGTTGCATGGTGAGAATGATACTATTTATATGTATTGGCCTGCAAGTCTGTCTTCTGTCAGTATTACAGTAGTCACTCTTCAAATATTTTAAGATAAGATTCATCATTGCAGAGAGATTAAGGAAGCAGAAAACATTTAAAGTGGCTTCATGAATTCTGCATCTCTTCCCAATTTTTCCATTAAAATTTCTAACCACAACAAAATGCCACATTGGTTCAGACTGATAATTCATCCCTCTGTTGTCTGGCCAACAGAAGACATGTATAGGTACTTTGGGAAAAAGAATATAAAACAAGCCATATTGGAAGTGAGTGCTGGTATCCCCCCATCCTCCCCACACCCTCTGTGCAGTACTCTACATTATATTTCATCTCTAATTTTATTCCTTTGTTGCCCCATACTGTGATATCACACTGCAGTTTCTTACTGTCACCTTTCCCCTGAGTATCTCAAATCACCTTCAGGCTTCACCACCTCTCTGTTTTGCTCACAAATCATGTATGGGTATATTTAACAACACAGCCTGCAGTAATGTGTCTCTCATGGGGCTGCATTAGTATTCCGTTGCTAAAAGTTTTCATTCTCTATCTTTCAGCAGTTATTTTCCCCAAAGGGGCTTCTTTCCGAGTTGGAGGGGGTTTTAAGAGTTTTTAGGGTTTTTAATGATCTTGCTGAAAGCTTGTAGAAAGACCATGTATACTACATGGATCCACAAAATTACTTATTAAGGACTCTAAACAGCTCTGTGAGTCATAACTGCCTTGATAATATGCATATTGCCTGTTCCTTTTTGTAATGTATTATCCAATATCTGTTTGTTCTACTCTTTATGAAGCTTTTTTACTGATTTTCCAGAATGAAAAATTAGACTCACTTGTCTACACATTTCAAGACCACTCTTCAGTCATCTTTCCTTTCTTTGGTATTGCTGAAGGTTTAAACTATATTCCCATGTTTAGCAATGTTATGTTTGAGATTCTTCAGAATTCGTGGCAACATCACTATCCCATCCTGGTGATCTATAAAGTTTGTGCTTCTTCACCCAAAAGCCTGAAATAGAAATACCTGCAAGAAATTCTGTTATGGTTTGCATGGTAGCCTGACCTGAAAAATATGTGGGGTTTTCTGCTTTGACAAAGTCTTATCACTTAAGTCTAAAGCCTTCTCCAGCCAATGAAAGGAGAAGGCATTCTGTCTTTTTCTGGGATTCTCCCTTCCTTCAGGCTGTGCCTCAATACACAGACAGCATCACCCAGCCAGCAGCTGCCTACAAGTGATGCTCAGCAGCAGTTCACCTTGGCCCCTCACTGTGTCTGTTCAGCCTTCTCTCCATGGCTGTTACCTCACAGCATCAGGAGAAAAATGGTTTCTTGAGACCTTCTCTATTCATCTAATTGCTTTTTGTCTGTGGCTACAATTACCCCAGGCAGAGTCAGCCATTTAGCCTCACACCCCTAAAAATCTGTATGTAATCCATACATGCTGCCTCTCCAGCCTCAGCATTATCTGTAATGTCAATGAAGTCTGTGTCCATTGAGGTCTGGTACTGCTGCTGCCCCACAGCTAATTGGGTACTGAAGGAATCTGGCAACATCTTATCAGAAAAAACATAATCTAGGCAAATTTTACGGAGTATTTAAGGTATGAGACATAAAAATGAAGAAATTTCATCAGGAGCAGGAGAAAAAACACTTCAATTTTAAATGACAAAGGAAAAAGGAGCATTCTGCTGGAGCTAAGCTATGCATTCTGATGCAATAAATATCCAATTCTCTGTCGTTAAGCCTGGATTCCCACTTTCCGTGATTATGATTCCTAAAAAGCAAGAGGAAGTAATAACCTCATAGATAGGAATTTAAGTGAGGCACGATGAGTCACCAGAAATATCATGACAGAGCCCTCCTGGAGTGATAAGTCTGAATTAGATGGATTAACAGGATCTTTCTAGCTCCAACTTCCATGCCTTAACTAAGATTTTCCATAGTTTACTAAGAGTGCTAATTCACAACTTTCCCCCACATGCACAGTCTTCTTTAGAAAATCTAATATTGGATATGTCAAGAGAATGGATGTAGGTTTCCCAGAATCTTTGTCCTCATTCAGGTTCATCCATTCCCTCTTCCTCAGAGATGTGTAGAGCAGTCCTGTAGCTTGACTACAGATGACAAATGTGCATAATTTTGAACAACACTCAGGACCTCATTCTGGACTTTTCTCAGCTCTTTTCAGTATTTTCCTCAACTTCCTTATCATTCCCAGTCCACAACAACTTGGCTTTATGTTTAATTGCCCTGAAAACCCTCTTACTCAGGGAGAAGAAATAATTCACAGCTGGTGAGTTCCTTAGTGCCTTTGCCAGTCAAAACATAGAGCTTGCCTTTTACTGGCAACATGGTTATCATGATTCAAGCCACTTGGCTCTTCTGTTAGCTCTCTGGCTTGTAAAGGAAAATTCACACCAATGGAGAAGAGAACCATCAAGTCATTAAATATATTTATTTGAATATTTAAGTTTTTGGCTGCAGAGAAGTGTCTAGAGAGAGCTCCATATTTAACAAGGGGGTTTACTGAAACCATGCCCACAGGCAGGACTTCTGCAATTTGCTGACACCTTTGCTGGACACTCCTCTGTAAAAGAAAGGGGCAGCTCTGTCTTGCAAGAGACACTAAAAGATAAAACCAACTCTTTCTAATGTGGGATTGCAAGGTGTTACTGATAGAACCGGAAATCCAATTGCCCATGATACCACATGTTGTTGTGAGAAAATTATTCTCCTCTTAGCCAGAGAGACTCCAGGTAATAAGCTGGAAGTCAAATACAATGATCCAGGGCTTTACTAGAAGTGTGTGACCTGTCATGTCTCACACATCAAGTATTTTCAGACTTCACCCTCTTTGGGATCTTTAGCCTTGAGCTGAACCTTGCCCATTTTCAAAGAAACTGTGTTTGGAGCACAGACTCAGCAGCTGAAAGACCACTTGGCCACAGTATTGGGAGAGTTATAGCCCAAACTAGGAGCTCCACTTGTCACAGCTGCTCCTGGTAACATGGTCCCTCCTCATTCCTCTTCCTTCTTGTAACTGCCATGAGCCAAGGCAGCATCCCTTATGTGCCCTCTTCTGACCCTCTTGCCTCTCATGAAACAGAAGAAACCTTAGAGGTCTATAAATGAGATAAAAATGAGAAAGACAAAAATCAAGATCATTCACTAGACATGCAGAGCAAAGAAAACTGTTTTCTTCTTCTTCCAAATGAAATCTTATTTCTCAATGAACTTTGAGAAAATCAAAACCCAGACAGGAGCAAAATATTGTAGGTTTTAAACACAAAAGAGCAGGCAAATAATAATAACCCAAATAATTTTACAGTTGTACTTTTTTAGCAAATCAAATGGACAAAACTCCTAAAATTAATATGTTTCAAAGGGATGATCAAATAAATCAGTCAAATGTCTGGGAAAGGAGTCAGTTTATTAAGAATTGGGGAAGTCCTCTTTAGGAAGACTTCACTGGATTGTCTAGGTCAGAAAGAATGGTGTTGTGATGACATAAAATCCTTTCATTTTTTGTTCTGTATACATGTAAGTTCTAAGGGAAAATGTGTTTCTTCTATGGCAATGTTATAAATTTGTTTATACAAATCTGAACTGACATGAGTGACAGCTGTCAAGATTCAAAACCATTTTCCTAATTAGCCTGGTTAATCACAAGGAAGCAAGTCTAATAGGAGAGACCCATTCACTAAAATAATCTATCACAATTGGTTAAAGTGTTCAGTTGTTCTTAAAAAATTAATCCTGATTTTCTAAGAAAAAACACAAGGTGCTGGTCACTGGCACCACTGAGTTCTTGGTCTCTGAGGTGACATTGCCCACAGGAATTGTCAGTTTTGTGCTAGACTAACTGGTCAGAAAACCCCAGATGCACTGTGTTCAAGGACTCATTGCCCACATACTTTTTCATATTTATAAGGCCATCTGTATACTAATGCAAATAAGGACTTTTGAAAACTAAGTTAAAAGTAAAATATCCCTAACTCAACAGAAGAAAATTTTTTTTTTAATTTGTTTTATCCTTGGCCAAGGTCTAGCCTTTAGCAGGCCAGCAAATAAGTAAGTTTATGTAAGTTAAATAAGCTTTCAGGATCTACCTATTTGCTTCATCATTAAAGGGCAAAACATTAAATTTGGAAATATTCCCCCATGCTCTAAAACATCTCATCAATCACCAGTTTGTGTTTGTGTTGACATCTTTTTCTTTTCCCTCCAAAGAAAGGAAGTTGGCGAAGCAGAACTTCTGCCTAGAGCCAACCTTTTCCCCTAAGGAATCTGGTGCTTATTTGAGTGAAATGAAACTACCAGTTTCCAGCAAATATTTGTGAGAGAGGAATAGGAATAAAAGCATTAAGAGTAATTGCTTGGTCAATTTAAATAGTGGCATAAGGAGAGCTTCTCTTGCTCCAAAATGGCAATAATAATAATAATAATAATAACTTTCGGCCTCTTGATAGTAAACCTTTCTCCTTGATGCCTCACAATTCAGTCTAGGGCTATAGATATGTTTACTAAATGTTCAGCATACATCATGAAAAATTCCATCCCTGAAAAGAATTTTCAAACACTGAGGGACCCATATTGAAGAAAATGAGAAAAATAGACAGGAAGGAGACATATTTTTTTTCATTTCTCTTACCCATTGCACATGAAAGAAAAGTAAACTCACTTGAAGAAAAGAAAGGAAGGCTTAGGATAGACTGTATAACAGCATCTACCTGATTTGAAGGACCAAACCCTGCTTTGTGACTTAGAATCCTAAACTTTACTGTATTCTTCTATTGTGTGATTTGGAGTTATTAAAAAAATATAAACTGAAAAACTTAGATAAGAATTCAGGAATACGATACCTCCATTTTTGTACAGGGAAACACTAAACAGTCAATTAAAAATATTTTTCAGTTGCCTCCTTTGAGAAAAGATAGGAAGTATTTGCAGGTAGCACTAAGCACCGGTAAGAGACACAGAGAAACAGAGGCTCAAGTCTGTCCTGTTGCATTTCCTTAGCTTTTGCCAGTTACCACCACAGCCTCTAAATATCTGCCTCTGGGCAAAGCAATGCTCCCAAAGCCTTGGTCATGTTGAGCTTCCCAGCACCCACCCCATCCCCAGGCCTCCTAGGGCCCACAAAAGGCTGGTGCTGGCCATGGGTAAGCCTGCAAACAAATTCACTTTGCAGTTAAAGCACATGGGGAACATGGGGTTGTGCTGCAAGGTCCTCTTGTCTTGGACAAAGTGAGGACCATTTCTCTTCATCTGAATTCAAGCCTTGTGTGAGCTATCCTCCTGTTGGCCCAAGCTGGGAAGTTTGAGGGTCCTGTATGTGATCCTACACCCTCCTCATCCAGCCTATCAAGGTGGTTCATGTGCCACTGCCTCCCTCCTTTTTCCTTTCTCTCAAATTTTCTCCCTTGCTCCATTTGCCTTTTCTCAGTGTCTGGCTATTGTCATGGGTTGCAGATCCACTCATGACCAGTGGTTTCATTTCAGCATAGAAAGCTGAGGAGTGATAGGGGATGAGGAGGGACAGAGAGGTTCTCTGCTGCTCTGCCCTGCCACTCCATTCCTCCAGGCCTTGCCCTGGAAATCCACTCCAATGGAATGACTATCAGGGAGCTGAGACAATATTTGGGCTTTCACTTACAAACGGAGAGATGTTCAAGATCCCATGAACACCTTGTATTTAGGAGTTTTGCCTGCAGACCTTCTGAAGACTGATGGATAGAGGATTCGGTGAGGTTTGCCCACTGTGTACAGTGAGAGTAACAAGCACTGGTTAGATACCAGAATTCTGAAAACAAGCAAATGTCTGGCCACTAATAAGCTTATGGTGAAGTTCCCCTCCACATTTCAACATCTCTTGATAAAAAGCTCTAAATTTCAATGGCTAAGGCTTTGAATGCTCCCTTTTTAATTTGCTAACAAAGCAAGTGGCCATCCAACTGCTTTGGGTCCTGAGGATGCTCCCCATGGCATTGCTCAAATCAAAGTAGGTTAGTCTCACTGAAGAGAGATCCACAGTAGTGGACAAAAATTGTTTTACCCACAAATGAGTTGTCCTACTCACAACCCATGAGACATCTGTATTTTTTGTCTTTTCAAGACCTTATGCATTTTGTTATGCAGGGAGCATTATCACTTCTGGTGTGGTTTGACTGAGAGCAGATTTACAAAGTGCTCATAGATAGCTGAAGGAAACCTGAAGGCACACAGTTGTACCTTGCACTTCAGAGCTGCTCCGGCATTTGAATACTCATGTCTGTCTCTCTAGGGCACTCACCAGACACATTATCACAGTCAGGGAGTACATCCAGACAGCTCTCTGGACAGCCAAGCCATCAAGACAAAAGTCTGAGTGGGTCAGTGCACAAATAACTGTTCTACCACATGTTTTCACACCCTGATCACAGATCCTGCATGAATCAAGGTTTGCTGAGCTGGATGTGCAGCATATGACCTTGCCAGTGTCAGCTGAGATGAGATTTCCATCCTTATGATCCAGAGCAGGTGAAAAGTGGTTCTTTTCTGGCTGTGTTTAAAGCCATGTTTGTCCTTCTATTTGGACAACTTCCTTACTTGAGAATTGAACACTGAGCATACCTGCCTGTGCATTCATTCGTGTCTTTAGGCAGTACCCCTCCCAGAATGCACAGTGACTTTGTTAGGTTCAGACCAATAGTGCAAAGGGTCATCATGTGACCTTTTTTGGGTCAAGTCGAAACACAGAAAAATCCACTGAAATGTAAGAAAATCTTGGGGTTTTCTGCATGGCTGTCAGAACATGAGAAGATGCCCAGAGAGGTTGGGGCATTTTCCCCCTTGTGGATACTCAAAATCTGAGTGCTCATGGCCCTGAGCCCCCTGCTCCAGCTGACCCTGCTCTGAGCAGGGAAGTTGAACTAGATTGTCTCCAGAGGTCCCTTCCCACCTCAGCTGTTCCTAGATTCTGCTTTGCATGAGCCATTCCACATACATAGGACACAAGAAAACCTTGTAATAGCCTTTCACACTCCATGATGGTCATTGAGTCCCAATGAAGGCTTTACCTCATGCGTGGTGTTGGAGCCAAGGTCTCAGCTGCAGTTAGATGCCAGAACAAAGTTCTCGAGGGGCAGGGAGGGAAGTCTGTGTGACAGCACTGTAATGAAAAAAATGAAAAGTTGTGATGTAATTATTTTGAAGTCTCTAATGCATCAGAATGCAAAGCATATGTTGAAGAAGTTTCAAATTAAAAAAACCCTTATGGATATTCAGTACCAAAAATAAAAGGTTGATTTGGTTTTTTCTAGAAAAAGAATGTTTTTCCTGCTGCCATCAGTGAAGAACATGTTAATGAAAACAAATTTCCCATGGACCTTTGATGCCATCTGAAAGTAAGATGAGAAATTGCTGTTCCTATTTAGACTTCAGTTTTCATGACGCAAGATGTCACTAGCAATGATGTCATATCACCACTTCCATGTCTTTATCCAGCACTCATATCCTGACTGGGTTGTAAAATTCGATTAATTCCTCCTGCATCCCCACAAAAATGTCAGCACCACTTGCCTCATGAGAACACAATGACGATTTCTTGCACATTGTTTGTACTTCTATAAATGAAATGCAATTCCCCACCTCACTTCTCAAATTGTCCACCAAGGTATTGGATAGTAATTTCATACACTTAATACAATATTTATAATATTCCAGAATATCTTGTCTAATGCTTGTGTTTCAATGAACTGAGATTACTTATGGTATATATTTAATCACAGTGATGATCACATTGCAATGGACACCAGCAAATTAACCCCATGTAATGCCTCATAATAAGGAAAATATTTGGTAAGCAAGGTACTACTGAAGTCAAGTCAGCTTTCAAAAAGACATTTTTTAAGTAATTCATGTAACTTCATGCTCATTGTATTAGCATAAAAACTCAGAAAATCTGATAAAATATACTTTGATAAATAATCATCTTTTTTTGCCACAGTTGTACTTTTTATTCTTACCTACTATTTTTAATGGCTCAGGAAAATATTTCCCTTAGGTTTATTTGCATCCTCAACCATAAACCAGAATTGCTGATGACATCAGGATAGACTTTGGAACAAAGCTCATTAAATATTGTTAGCCTAACTCTGCAGCCCCTAAATGGCTCAAGTTTCTTTTAAAATTAATGTGAGGTTGGTCTGTAAGAGAATTTAGCATTATTATTGTACTGTACTGTGCTTCATTGTTCCAGACATCATTAAGCACAGTGCACAAACATATGGTGAAAAATTTGCATGAGGAGCAAGTTCCTGGAAAGCCACAAAAATACTTATTGCTAGCAGTGCATAACTATACAACTCTGATAATCATTATAATAATAGGTACTTGTTAGAAATTTTGGGCTATAATTTTTATTGCTATGTTTAGCACACATGTAATGAAGAGTAATTTCTTTCCTTTTTAAAGGAAGTCATTACAAAAACAAAAATAAAAAAGAAATGCTATGACTTTAGCTAAAGAGGGAAGTAGTCCTTCCCTGCACCATGATACAGAATGGATAGATGAGACCGACTCTGCACAGTGCTGTTAGAAGTTGAAAATATGGAAGTATGACAGACATGGATATGTCTTTACCTGGAGGGCTCACAGCCTGCAGCTTGCCTTCTCCAGTGAAGCAGAAACAGAACGTTTGGTAGGTTTCTAGAGATGAGATGCAGACATTTACACAAACAACCCAAGCAATGCCTTAGACAGGATAAGCTTTAAGATCAGATACTCCTGATGTGTCAAGATTTAAACTCTTTGGATGCTATTTATGTCTGGAGAATCTGGGCCACCTCAGTTAGTTACATGATGAGCAGTGCATAATAAGAAACCAGAATTATTTATGACAATAACAATTTGAAGGGGTTTTTATTTGATGATGCTTTTATAAAATGGCAGTTTTTCATGTTTTAAATAATTAGTAGTATTTCAGGTAAAGAAATTAAGGACATATTTATTCAATAAATAATCTTGGAACTTCTATTCTAAAATGAGAATGGGTTGAAAACATCTCTAATCTAAAGTGGGCATGTCAGTTCCAGGCATTGCACATTAAAAACTAATTCTAAACCAAAGGAATTTGTATCCCCATTCATAAACTAAATTTCCATGTATGATTGCACAACTCTGGAATTCCTGAATGCCAGACTTTGAGTTAACACTGAAACATTAGCTTCTGAGTCACAATCTTAATTGGTTCTGAGGTGTCACAAAATGTCATCTCATAATTAGACTTGGTTTATCTCAATATATTATTTTCAATGTAAATGTCTAAAGAATTAATAGACATAGGAATCCATGCCAGTTTTTATAACAAAATCTTCTATTTTAAGAATATTGAATTTTAAAATTATTAGTTGTCATATGTACCACCACTAAACAGAGAAATCTTCCTGTGACTTGTGTATCAAATTTTATCTGGTAAAGAATGTTTTGTGTCCTGATTGTCTACATCCTTTATAATCTACTGATCAGTTAACATTGATTGGATAATAAAAACAAGGAGTGGAGGTGTTTCTAGAAGTTATGTTTGCCAAGGAATATGGCTGATTCAATAGGTCTAGCACTCAGTAAAAAATCTCAGAAACCTATACTGAAGTAATCCTTAAAAGTAATCTTTAAACAAGGATAATTTAAGGATAAAATCCTTAAATTTACATACTCTTTAAGCTAAAGTCAAGGAAGATGAGCAACTTTCTGGTTAACCATTTGAGCTTCTGCTTATTTCAATATTAACATAGGTGCTGCTTGAGGATATAGGCCATGATGGATTCCAAATCCTGTTGGAAAGTAATAAAGGTTTGTTTTGAAATGTCCTACTGACTTAAAGAGTCCAAGGTAAAAGAGAGGAATTCAGCATTCCATATTTCTTTCGAATAAAAGTTTTTGGGAACTGATCCAAAGTTGGTGAAGGCCTTTGATGTTCTTCCACTGACTGCACAGGAGATTGGATCAGCTTTTAAGAGTGTCATAGAGGGTCCTCAGAGCTAAGATTTCTTTCAACTGAAAAGTGACAGACTGAGGATTTAAAAGTCTATAATAATTTGATTTTCTGGGATTTTTTAAACATTAAAAGAGGAAAATGCTATTTATTAATAAATGTTTGGTTTTGCATCATATTTTCACATAATATTACTTTCCTATAATTTTTTTCACTTGAAAATTTCAAACTGCTAAAAATATATTAATCAATATTATAAGAACAAACAATACAGAATCTCACTGTCTGAATTGGAGCCATATATCTGATTGCAAAAATGGAGAGAAACAGTCGTATGTAATTTTCTTCCAAGTTCTTGAACAGATATCTGTCACATTTTGGACATCGACATTACAGGTTTGGGGTTATGGTTATGTAAGTATATTAAAAGAGAAGAAAATGCCCTTTCTGCTAAAAAGGCTGAAGATGGAGTGAAAAATTGGATGGAAAGTTTCCAAAAAATAAAGTCCTGGACCTTTTCTGGTTTGCAAACTCACACATAATATAAATTGCTTTTTATCTGTTTGTAAACATTTCAGTTATTATCAATTTTAACTGTCACTTTACTACACGGATCAATTTACCAGTACCAAAAGCCACTTGGATGTTTGTGTACAGAACATTTATTTGACCTCACTTCTAAAGATCTCCTTCTAGGAAGACACTAGTGAAAGTTATCACATTATGCAGGTACCCCACAGGTTGACCTGATGGGAAAAGAAAGAGAATGTCCAGAGCCTGTGGCACTGGTATAACCAGCAATGCCAGGGCCCCCAGGCACTCTGCCATGGAGATAGGTACCTGCAAGCCCATCGAGTTTCCCACTAGCTGGAAAATTTACTTTTGGAAAAAAACAACCCTCTCCTTTTGGCCAAATACTTAAAATAATGATGGGACACAAGAGAAAGTTTTCTAGAGGAAATTTCTCCCTAGAGGAATAAAGTTTTAGCAGAATGAGTGAAAAGGACCAGGTCTAAAGACCCAGAAAAACACATTGATCCATCCCTTCAAACTTAGAAAATATGACATTACATCTTTACCTGTCCACGCATTTGGTCCTGTATGTCACAATCCACCATGTGATTTCTGATCTGTGGTTTGAGAAAAATTGATTTGATAAATAACAAAGCCTGTGATTCAGGGGTTTTGGGGTGGTCTTGGTTTGTCTGGGTTTTTTTGAAGTGATTGCTGCTGGCAAGATATCAATGCCTATTTGGAGGAGCTGTTTCCAATATTTTGTAGGAAATCTAACACTTCCAAGATAATGGATCCACATGTCTCTCTATTTTTCCCAGAAATTAAGAGACTCATAAGGAGTGATATGAAAATTACTGATTAGCCAGCAATAGCAGAATCAAACCCAGTCATAGAAGCCATATGGGACACATAAAGGTGATAAAATAATATTTAACAACCCTGTGCCACAGCAATTTCCCTCCAATTTTCTGAGTGAGCTGGCTCACTGGAAGGGAATGCAAAAGAAATGAGCACAAGCTTCCAAAGAAAAACTTGCCACTGCCAGTGGAAAACCTGGCTGGTGGGAGCTCCCCCTGGCTGAGCCTCTCTGGGTGTACTCTACCAAAGAGTATCTCTGGATATCAGAACTTCCTGTGTAACCTCAGTGGATAAAATCCTGCTCACTACAAAGTGCCTCTTCTGATTTCCCTGGAGTAACTGCAGATTTTAAAAAATGTAAATGCTAGGAGAAGCCATCTGAGCCTACTGGCATGGTGCTTCAGAGAGATAATTTTGTGGTTTAAGATGTTTGTTCCAAGAGGGGAATGTGTATGAAAAATTGTTTAGCATTATAACCTCCTGAGTAATTTTCATGAGATTATTGATTGCTGTGTCTCACTGAGCATTGTAAAAAAAAACAAAAAACAAACAAACAACAACAGAAGGAAGTGGAAATTGCTCTGAGAAAATACAATGGAGACCCAGGGATGATTAGAAAATACAGCTGGGTTCTAATGTCTGTCAAAAGCAAGTGAAATGTAAGTAACAGGTGATTCTTTGGTCTTCCAGCGGATGTAAATGTGGAGTGTTGTGTCAGAAAAAGGAAAATGGAAATGTATTTTCTATTGCCTCATCTGTAATAAGTAAGACTGGCAGCCTAGATCAATAAATAACACACCATGATGAGAATTTATGCAATGGGCAGTTAAAGTGGGTCTTGAACAGCCCCTGCACTGAGTAACGTGCTTTGAGCTGGAACAAAACAAACTGTTCTCATGCAATTTCTTGTGTTCACCTGCCACAATTTCCTATTCTCTTTTCCCTACTCCAGGCAAGCTTCCCAACAATTCCTTGCATAAATGTAGATACTAGTGGTAGAATTCTGTCTATCAAATGCAACCAAAGATATACCCTTCACTTCAAAGTAATTGTGATTTTCTCCTGGAAGTGATGTTTGGATTACTGCTGAGATTTGCATTTTCGGGTTGATCTGAGATGGTTGCTGCTTCTTTTTTTATGCCCAGGGAAAATACTTGCACTAAAAAATTCTTTCATTTTTATTGAAAGGGTGTCCTGCAGTATTTCTTGCTAAAGTAGGTTTTAACTTCTTTGCATAGCCAGTTGAAAAGTGAACTAGCAAACAGAGCTGCAGAAAACCACACTGGCAAATGCAGCATTTTGACCTGGCCCATGATCATACACACAGCAGGTCACTGTGCAGATGCTTTGATTTACAGTGCTGAACTGAATGGGGCAAGACAACGCCACACATTCACAAGGCAATTATTTGTGCCTGACTGATTCCAGCTGACTGCAAAGTGCCTCTGTCAAGCTCTCTGTCAAGGCTGAGTACTGGTGCTGAAAAATAAAGGACAATATGTGAATAATAAGAAGAAGCTTGGCTAAGAAGAATAAACACAAAAATAAGAGATGAAAATTCCTAATTCCCATTTGGCCTTGAATTTCTGTATCATTTGTGGCAGATTTCTTCAGTCCAGGCCTTGACTTGTCTATTTGCAATGCAGAGGTAAAAATTTCCATCTCTTCTATTCCCCTAGTTGTCCCAAGGAGTGTTTGATGCTTGTCTCACACTTGGGAGGCACACTTGTTTTCTTCACCATTTTCTTTGTCTAATAAATCTTATGCTCAGCCACACTGTACAGTCTAGAATTTTTGAGCACCTTCTTGCTGTTACACCAAATACATAGAGAACACATCAGACAGAAAAAATCCTATTTGAACTTCTGACAGCCTTCTAGTGCAACTATAACATGGCAAATATTAGGGGACTTGAACTGAATCTGAATGGTTCATCTCAGTTCTACCATTTCCTAAATTTTGTGTGCTTGGCATGGCAGTCTTACTGTTTCTAATGAAGTTTTCTCATTTGAAATAAATTATTTGCTTAGATAATGTTATCTAGATGAATCATAGCAACAGAGCCATCATCTACATTTGCACTCAACATGTTGCCACAAGTGCTAGTTACAGGCAGCCCTCACTGCCTTAGACTCTTACTTAAAGGTCAGAACAGAAGGAAGAGCATTATAATGGTCTTGCTGGCTGAAGCCAGATTTTATACTTTGCAGCTTCATTAGCTGGAATTACATCACAGGATACAGACAAGCAAAGCCTGAATTGATCCTACTTGACTGAATTCTAAATGAATGGAAAATGACTGCATGGTTTGCTAAGGAGCAGCAATAATGGCATAAGAAAGTTATGACTTCTATGAAGATTTATATCTTTATAGCATTTCTTTCCAGTTTATGTGTTTCAGCTGTGGTCATGGGACTTGAAAAATGAAGACCCTATTGCAGGGTGTTTTTTCAAGCAAACTGAAAAAATATATTGATTTTTCAGTGTGTAATTTTAGAGTTCTTTCACTCAAAGAATCTTTCCTTATCCCAAGTACAGAAACCTCGTGACATTTTGAAATCTTATTGCATTGCACTGATAATTACCAGTTATCAAAACATCCTCATCCAACCCCCGCTTGAAAGAGATTGGAGCAGAAAAAAACCAAATGGACTTATATGTTGCAGGAATATACAATGAGCCATTTAATAAGCTGATATTCAGTACAAAGAGTTGGTAATCTGGTCTTGTGGACTTTTCTTCAGTGTGATTTTCAGGAGTTCATCTCACCTCACTGATTTTACACTTCCCCAGAAATTCCTGTAAGAAGGATACACTTATGAAAAATGTCTCCACTAAACCAAAGAAACCAGTTTATTCCAAGATGTAGAGAAAATGACATCTCAGCCATTTCCTGCCATATTATCTGCAGGCAGATTGTGTTCACACAAAGTGAAAACAGTGTCCTGAAACCAGTTTTATTAAACACACTAACTGGGATGTTCACTTGCAGAGGGTCATCTACATACACAGGAAGGGCAAAATAACCCTCTCTTTTGACAATACTCATTTTCAGATAAAATCCCATATTTTTCTCTCAAAGCAAAGAATAATTTCTTTTGGAATTCAGGAAGTGATACTTCTCAACCACTTGACGTGGCAGAGGATGGTTTTGTAAGAATAAGGCATTAAGGAACTCTTCCATTGCCAAGATGAATGTGCTTTCATGTGCTGGGATGTGCAGGTCTACATTTTCTCTGCTGGTGTCTCTTAAAATATGTTTTGATTGGACAGGGTGAAAAGAAGGAAAAAAATGTCATTCTGTCATGTCCTGTGGGTGCGTTACGAGTCCTGTAGGGTTTGTTAATAGAAAGTTAAAGTTATCTCCTGTATTAAACTTTCCTCCTTTTTCTAATTGAAATTTGTCCATCTCCAGAGCATTACTCAATTAGCCAGACAAGTCTAAGCAGATTAAATAAGAATCTGAGTCCACAAATCTGACTCTGACTTACAAAGTCTGTGTCCAAGAATATGGAAGAGTAGGAGTTACATATTAGTAGGGGTTCACACGAGGATGAAGGAATAGGCTTTGCTTGTAGAGTAATTTTGATTAAAAAACAGATTACAAATTTCAGACTGATTATAATAATTATTTTGACCCTCTTTTTCAGCACTCTTCTGGTATTGTAATTCAATTACATGCATTACCAGAGCCTATTTCTGTGGCATTTGGCTGCCTGTTTGTCAAGATGCATTTGCGGCAAAGAAGTCTTGAAAGGTTTGGGGACTGGATTTGCTTCAAGCAACCATCCAAACAGCTAAAAGATTATCCAATTTTCCTGCATAGTTCATTTCTTGAGAAAGAGAGAAAGACATTTCAAATTTCACAAAGACAACCCTTTACTGAGATTTCTACCACTTCTGATTCTACTCTCAAACAAAAAACTGGAGGAAGAAACATTCATGTCAAACAAATCAGAAATATATAAAAGTTTGTTTCTTTAATTTTTCTGTAACTAATTCAAGTGAAATAACTCATTTTTAGTATTGAAGAAATGAGCGGATGAAATAGAAAAAACAACTGTAGGAGTGAGGCTGGGCTTCTTGCTGTTCTTCCTTCACTGATGGCTCTGCCTTATAAAGACTGCTCTGCTAAACCATTTCCTGATGAAGAAGTCTCTGGCCGCCCCTTCCCCTCCTCCTCTCCCCATAAGTGATTCTTCTGTGTTCCCTATCCCTACTCAGAACCTTCTTTCCACTTTCTGAATATACCTAAAACCCCTGATTACCAGACATCTCCTTTCACTCCACTGCATAGGTGCCAGATGGGCCTTTGGACGTCATCATGCTGACATCCAGGTATCCCACTGATCTCCTTTCTTTCTGTCCAGCCTCTCTATAACCTATCATCTACAACCATTTATTTTTAAAAAAATCTTTGTGTGATATCCTTTTTTTATGTCTGTGACTGGGATGAAAAATATCCTTGGCTGTTTATCTATAAGAAATATTTCTCCAGAGCTGCCCCATAGGGTATTAACCACGTATCCTTCAGTGAGTTCCTGCAAAGCCCAGGGAAACAAGGAATGGGGTGAACAAAGAGTCTGCACCTCACTCTCTGTCACTCTGTATTCTGCATCTTCTTATGAAATCATGTGCCCTTTCCTGGTGCAGGATGCTCTTGTCTCTGAACACAAGGATGCAGTACAACTCAGCACAAGGCAAGAATCCTTATGGAGTACTAAAAATATCTGGCATTACAGTGTGAGTCTGTTTGACACCTGAAGTAGTTTTTTAAATTATTTCATTTCTGAATCTATAGTGATGTCAAAACTAAGAGTAAGTCTTTTGGGAAATTTCATCTAAAAGATCTTTTTATTTTTGAAGATAGTGTTTTCTTGACAGTGACCAGGATTCCTGCCAGAATAAACATGGACTTTCTTTTTCATTGAACCATCTGTGTGTGATTCAGTGAAATGGATGCTGTAGTCCAGAGAAGTGTTTAACATTTCAGCTATTGTGCTTCTGGCATTTTACTCTTCTTTCAAAAGGAGCAACCTTGGAATTAGTACTCTATGGCCTAATTGCAAATTCTAGGCAGAGAATAATGCAGAAATTTCTTGCTGATTTTTGAAGGAATTTTTTAAGCTATAAGTCTTTCAATTCTACAGAAAATAAAAAATATTAAGTACAAACAAATGTCAGCTTTGAAGGCAGATGGCTCAAGGTGCTTCCAGTTCCATCCACCTCAAAATTTGCTAGTGATTCTGGTATAATGATGAGAGTCACAGAACACAGTTCAGTAAAAAACTGTCTATATAATGTGTTACAACAGCGAAGTCAATATGGTAGTAATCAGTATTGATTAATTCAATGATTATTGCATCTTTCCTGTTCAGGGAAGGGAAAAAATTTTTTTAAAAAAATATATATACACGTTGCAAATTGCAAATTCAAAACTTCTGCTATGTATAGAGCTAACCACATTATCTGGTAGGAATACAGTCAGGGACTTTCTCACTGAGCAAAATGCAGTAAATACAGACCAAAGGAATTACTAAGGGAATGCATCTGGAAAATAAAACCAGCAGGGGTGCAGGAGGGAGCACTAAGGAAACTGTTTATTGAAACATAACCTGATCCATATAGTTTAAATAGTGGTTTATTCTTCCCATCCCCAAGCTCTTTATAGAGCTTATTGATTCACTGACTCAGGTCAGAAAAGATATCCTTAGCTAGAATTTTTCTTCTTCTGTTTGTATCACATTAAAGATCACGTATGTAGTTCTTCTAACTACCATGTTTACTTGATTAGAGATTTTTTCTGTGTCACATTAATTTATGAACAAAGCTCCCATTCAATTTAAAAACAAAGCACTTACATTAATTGGCTTAACCTTTGTGTGACCTTTGAGCTTATAAAGTATTTTTTTTTAAAATTAGCAGCCTTTTTTGGATTTGTCAGAGATGATTTATGTATTGTGCACTTTTACACATCTGCTCTTAAAATTTGCCAGACAAATACTAATTATGAAGATCTCTGTGTGTCCTGGTTTTAGCTGGGATGGATTTAATTCCTTCTCATAGTAGATGATACAGTGCTGTGTTTTGGATTTAGAATGAGAATAACGTTTGATAACACATTGATGTTTTGGTTCTTGCTAAGTTATGTTTATCCTAAGTCAAAGAATATTTTTTTTAATGTCTCATGCTCATGGCAGGGAGGAGGTACACAAAATCAAAAAACTGGGAGAGGCCATAGCCAGGACAGGTGGCCCAAACTGTCCAAAGGGATATTCCACATCACAGAATGTCATGTCCAGTACACAAACTGGGGGAGTTACCTGGAAGAGGGAGCAATCTGGGGTTTGGACTGGGACATGGCATCGGTCAGCAGATGGTGAGGAATTGTGTAGTTTGTTTGTTTGTTTGTTGTTTTGCTTTTTTTTACTTTGTTTTCAATTATTAAACTTTTCTTATCTCAACCTGCAAGTTTTACTTTTGATTCTCCACCCATTCCATCGGAGAGGGGGCAGGGGGATTGGTGCCAGCGGGCAGAGAAAGGGGAATATTGAGGCATTGAGGCGGTGTGGCTCTTATTTGACAGCTGGGCTTAAACCATGGCAGTGTGCCTGATACTTCAGTATTTCTTCATGTAAGATGAGCAAATGAGATTAGCTCCTGTTTATAATGTGCTATAAACAGCTATGGATATGCACATACACATATAGATGCTGAGCTAGCTCAGTTTTAGTTACTAACAATCTATGAGCCCAGAGAAAGGCTTGCCAATATATACTTAATGGGTTATGGACTTCAGGTACAATGCAATCAAACTGCACAAGGTTAATTTTCTAGGATTTTCCTCAGACTGGAAATGACAGCCCACATTACAGTGATCATTTGACTGTGGCTTATCCAGGTTGTAAGAGGTTTTCCAACTGCTGGACAGAGATGTCCTCCTAAATTTTAAAATAATTATTTAAAAAACTTCAAAACATATTTTAAAGACTTATAATAGAAGGCAAATTTATCCCCTGTCATGCTAAACCATCCAAAGGTTTAATCACCTCTACTGATGGGACACATATCTTATTTCAAGACCAAATTTCTTTTGGATGATGATCTTTATATGTCACTAACAGTTTATAATGGCAGTGATACCCAAGGGAAACTCATTCATCTCACAAACTCAGAGCAGTTTTCTGTGAATAAAGTTCCAAAACTCCTTTTTCAGTTTCCATGCAAAGAAATATATTGTCACCTGTGGCTTCAACTCTGTGATTAAATTAAGCCAAGAACAGGATGGAGACATACAAACACAGATTCTGAGTCTAGAACTCAGTCACTCTCTTCAGTGTTTTATTTTTCTGCCTGTAAATCAGAGAAAGAATTTTACAACTGATTGTGACCTGTGAGGTAAGATCCACTACAGAGCAGTCATTTAAATTCAGAGAGTGAAAGGGGAAAAGCAGTAGAATAATTATATTTCCTGAGAGTGCATTGTTCTGGCACAAAGATTTGTAAAATCAGGCAAACTGAGATACTGAACATGAACCAAACATGTTGGACAGCTTTGCAGTGAGGTAGACCAAATCATCCCGTGGCTAATGTAGCTTTGACAGAGTTGGTACCTGGATACACAGTGCTAGATGCTCCCAGGTACATATAACTCAGAATTCATCTGAATAGCCAGAGTTTAATTGTAGCTTAATAAATCTAGTGGAGAGAACAAATGCTTTTTCATTTGCTCAAGAAGCTATGTCAACTGAAACAAATCACTTCATCCTGTTAAACCATTTCACCATGAATATGCACAAAGAGGAGTAGAGTCTATTTCAAAGGACTCAGCAGTCAGCCAAAGTGACATCTCTCTGACTGGTGACACATTCCTGCTTGCAGGTTTAGGAAATTTTACACAGTGCCTAGAATGTTTTTCGATGGTTATGTAATGTTCACAGCTCCTAAGGGAAAAACTAGAATATCACACAGAAGGAGAAGTTCTTGTATATATAAAATAAGCCAGTATTCAGATTCTGTCAACATAAATGAGTTAGTGTCTCTTTCTCATTCTGTTGTAGGAAAGAAAAATTATGCACACAGCCTCTTCTCTGTCATTTCTGGCCCCCTCTTTTTAGCCAGTCAACAAACCAGTACCATACGCAGTGACCTGGACTAATTATTTATTTATGGCAACTGTTCATTTATTAAGGAGTCAGAAAGTTTAAATGGCAAGGTTGCTTCTTTTCACAACATATTTGCCATCTGAATTAAATGGACTGTAAAAGGAAAGGATAGGGAAAATAAAAAAAGAAGTAAGCTTACATAATTTCCCAATAAAGGTCTGATTCTGAAAGGTATCATTTAAGTATCTAACTCCCAGTGAAGTAAGTGCCTTCCACAATCTACAGATACAGACCAAAGCTTTGGTGCCAAAATCCACACATACCTTTTTGTTCCCTCAGAATAGCTTGCTTTTAATGTTTTAGTCAATGGCAACACAGTAGAGGAATTCCAAAGAGCAGTTTGGATGAATCAGAGAGGGATGTTGGTTAAAATAAGCTCAGCAATTCCTGCTGGAGAAAAGCAAGTTAAGAATGAGTAGATTGAAACATTATGTCTTACAAAAAAAAAAAAAAAGCTTTCCATATATGATCAAATGTTCTCCTTAAGCTCAGTTTGTTTCCCATTTCTCACTTCAGCATGGGCATTGGGTGATGGCTGTCAGGAGGAAGGGCTAGAGCTCAGTTTGTGCTACTGCAGCTATGGCTCCAGGCATGTGGTCAACATGAAATGAGGAACAACTGCTCAGAAGTGATGGCTGGCCTGCAGAGTAAGTCACCAAGGTTCTGCTGGCCTCTGACAGCTAGGAAATCAGAGAGGTCACCCTGGAAAGGACAACAGCCTGTGTCTTTCTTTTCCTAGTTATGTTAGATGTTTTCCATATAGCCAGGTACCACAGTGATGCTAGATTTCTTAGCATTGCACTAAATGAATCATAGGATCATCAGGGCTGGAAGAGAACTTTAAAATCAAGTCCAGCACTGCCACTGTAGCCCCTAAACCACTAAACCATATCACCCAGTGTCAGATCCAGACACCCCTTAAACACTCCCAGGTATGGTGTCTCCACCACCTCCCTGGGCAATCTACTCCTGACCACTTAAACAGTGAAAAAATAATGTCTAATATATAATCTGAATCTCCTCTGTCTCAGTTTAAGGCCATTTATTCCAGGCATGACAGCAGAGATCGGTCCCCACCTGGCTACAACTTCCTTTCAGAGAGTCAGAGAGTGATGAGGTTCCCCCAAAACTCCTCTTCTAGAAGTTAAACAAACCCAGCTCCCTCAGACTTGTTTTCTAGTCCCTTCACATAGACCCACAGCCAGTCCAGCCTAGCCTGAAGACCACTGATCAGAACATTAAGTCAGCTGGTGGGATCATTCAGGGCTCAAACTGCACAGATTTAAGCTGTGACAAATACACTGAATTTAAAAAGAGTGGTTCTCCAGATCAAAATACTGAGTTCTTAGGCAGGAATAAAGACTGAGATTTTCAGTGATTAAACCAAGTGGATAAATAAGAGAATCACAGAAAGCAGAGATAGCTGGGTTACTTAGTTCATCCTGTTGACAGCCCAGGACATCTGGGATAGAACTGTTGATGTCAATCTCACAATATATTGGAAATAATTCAATACAGGGCAGGCAGATAAGCAGAGAATCAGACTTGGAAGAGTTAAACCTCAGGAACAGCCAGGCACTCAGAAGATTTACTGTAGGTGGAATTTCATTACACAGAGAAACTCATGGCTAGAATAAGCTGCCAAAGGAAACAATAGAAGATACTACCTTACTTTAAGGATTTAAGAAAATATTTAAAAGAAATAAATATTTGGTAGTACATCTGCCATCTCAAAGAATACCTAGCTTCCTTTCATCCCTGCAGTGTTCTCTGTTCCAGGTGCAATATATTTTCCTCATTGCACAACTAATTTTCTTTCTTTTTTTTTTTTTTAAGGCTTAAAAGCAGCATCTGCTACACTTTAAGCTAGTTTTCTCTGCTCACCCAAGCTACTGTCATCCGTATCTCAGCAGAATGGATGTGAAAGCAGCTTTATTCTGCCTTTTGGCCTCTCCTCAGCTTGAGGACGAAAAAAATGGCTGTGTCACTCCTCAGGTTATATCCCAGCCAGCTCAGAGCCTCTCTGCTCACTGCCTGGAAGCAATGGAATACAGGGCACCCCAATATCTGCTCCAGGCTGGAGAATACTCTTACACTTTGCCATTTCTTTTGGCTTGCAATTTGACCTGTAACACTGGAGTGTCTCTTTGTTCTGCTGACAGGCAGTACGAGGCACTTCATGGGACTCTCTAAGCCTCGAATCTCAGCTACAACAGCAAAACAAGGGTTAAAAAAAATAATTCTGAATTTGGAAGTTATGATTAATTCTGAGTGGGGAAGGAGAATTATATACATATTAGTTTCATCATGTGAGGAACATATTTTTGTCATTACCTAAGTAATGAAGCTCCAAGGACAAGGAAAAGGAACTTGGAAGCCCTATTTTTCCCATCTTAATCCAACTGCAGCGGGGGTCGGTGCCTCCATGTCAGCTTGTTATAATGACGAGTTACTAAGAGGTTTTTCTGCTTGTCAGCTTTCTGACAACTCTTGAATGTGGTAAAGGTGGGCTAAGAGATGATTAGTCACCACCTGCCTCTTAACAAACAAGTTCTCTTGAGTAACTCATGTGAAATGTTTAACTATGAATAAAATCATTTAAAGTGCCAGCTCTTTCAGAGATCATCTGATGGCCATGAGGCCCTTTTCCTCTTCCCCAGGAGGTGACTTGAGCACTGTCCCACAAAGCAGCTCCACAGCCACATCCCCCAGTCCTGAGCTCCTCTGGGTGCCAGTGCGGAGAAAGCTGGGGAAGAGGCACACAGAGCAGTTTATACTTCGTGCATGAAAAGCATTTTGCATTCTTCTCTGGTCTCACTGGGCATATTTAGACAACACAAGAACTTTAGGTGTAAGATCCTGCACGCCATTCCTTGCCCCCCAGCTGCTGCCCCTGCAAGGGCAGTGTAAGCACCCTGACAGTGATGTGACAGCCACAGCTGGGACACTGCCTGTGTCTGTTGTTTGGTGCATCTTGCTCCCTGAATGGTGCAAGGAGCTTCAAGTGTCCTTTTCATGTGTTTGTGTGCCAGATGTGTTTCACACATCCATATTCCAAATAGGAACAGCAAACATAATAAGAGGTATTGTCTTATTACTTACTGATTCCATTTTACTCACCCTCTCTTCTATCATTTTAACTGAGTTCCCAACCTTGTGCTTTCAATCCACTACACTCTTTACCTTCTTTCTCCAATGTCTTTTATTTACACTCTCCAGCCCCACTGTATGTGGCACATGTATTCTCCCCAAACCCTAACATTAAAGTCATGAGCACATGCTCATGTTCCCTCTCTTTCACTCACACACAAAACCCTGGAAAGACATAACAAAAAGAAATCTTATGGCTGAAGAAGTCAGTGCATGTGTTTAGACTTCACACTGTTCTGGCACAAAATGGTTTCCTAATCTGTTACAATACTTGTCTAATAGTAGCACACAGTCCAAAAGCCAACCCACACAAAACACCACAGGCTGAGCTGTTGGTACCTGAACTAATCCTTTTGCATTTTCTGCCTTGGTCTGTATTCAAAATAAGTTTGGCATGATTCTTTTGTCATTTAATTTGGAGTGTGTCATTGCTTTTCTCTGCTGGACTTGTAAAACACTTCATAAATACTCTGGACACCATGGGAAAGTTGGCAACATTCATTCAAAAGGCCTGCTTGAAGAGAGAGTGGAAGATGATAATTGATACTTATGTAAGATGGTGAAGAAAGGGCTTGAAGAAAAACCGTGATGATAAGCAGATGAGTAAATGGACCTAGGTGAGGATGCTGAACAGAAAATCACCTTTGAGGTGTTCACAGTTCCCAAGGATCACATGGTTTCATTTAGATCAAAAGCGAGGTGATTTTAAAAGGACAAGCGAGTACAAAACATGATCATTGCACCAATGCCAATTCCTTTTGAAGCATGAAATCCCACAGCTGCTGTTCTAAGTTTTCACACCTGCTCCAGGCTGGGAGAGTGTTCTCAGATCATAAAGGCAAGTGAAACAGCTAAAGAAGAGCAAGTTACATCCTTTGGCAAAGACTACAGGTGCAGGGTGGGTGGAAGCGGGGGCAAGGAGCACAAAGTGCCATACAAATTTCACTATCAAGCCTGGGGAGATGCCTGTTTCTCTGCCAGACCAATCCCTGGAACACTTCCCCATGAAACAGTTTGCCATCCATTTTCTGAGGAGCACACTTCTTTAACTCCCACCAAAGTATATTCTAAGAACTTGATGATATATTTTTGCCGTTGTGTAAATTGTCATTGCTCCATATAAAAAATATTTTCAGTGTTTTCTGTATTCATTTATACTGTGGAGTGAGGTTCCTGGGCTTTGCTGTCAGTGTTGTAATCCTGCAGGATGATTTATTTGTGAACAATCCATGTTGCATCTGTTTTGTAACATATTGGGGCAGTTATTTATTTAAATCTTTGGTTCCAGTTTTTCTCCCAGATAAGCAGATACAGATGCCATTGAACTGTAAGAGCACATGAAAATCAAATGATCCTGACACATACTCCCCTGTAATCCATCCCCCATCATCCAACACAGGACAGTCAAACAAGTGTTGAGTCTGCTCTCAGATTATTCCATTCTTGTTCTAATAGGCAGAATTGCCCAAGTACCTTTTTCCTGAGACTGGACTTTGTATTTACTCATTAAAAAAAAAAAAAAATCCATTCTATTCATAGGGAGTAGATCAAAGACATTAAGAAATCTTCTTTGTATTGATTAGAGAAGAAAACTTCATTGCACTGATCAAAACTCTTTAATTTGCTGTTTATATGAAAAATTCACAGATATGCTAAATAACATCCAGGGTCATAGTAAGGGTCTACAGAAACATCTCTAAAAAGATGCATTAAACAAAAAAAATTAGTAACTTTCAGTGCAGGTGAGGGGAAATAACTTTTGCCTCTGAAGGCATGAATATCTTGCCAAGTGAATGAAAAGGACAAAGACAGGAAAGAAGAAGTAAATCAAGAAAATCTCAGCTACACTAAAATCCACAAATGCTGTGCAGTTTATGGACATGTAATTATTGCTACAGAACTTAAAATTATATTCACTTACCAATGATGCTTTAAACTGTAAATCCCTCACCTTAGTCCTGGTGTCTGTGAACTCTTTATGACAGAAGGGAAATAATTTGTTCAGCACAAATATAAACTACCAATACTTTACCTTTTCTACCAATACTTCCAAAGAAAAGAAGATAACCCAACAATCTGGATAATGTCTTTGCTCTCCTCTGTCACTAAAAGTGAAAACTTTATGGAAGACATAACAAGTCTTCAGGAAAGCTTGAAAAAGAAATAAAATTTAGAATTTGGGAAGAGAACTGCCATCAGTCCAAATGTCCTCCTCTTCCTCCGTCTTCCCCACACTTTACGTACTGAAGATGATGTCATATGGAATGGAATATTGGTCAGTTGGGGTCAGATGTCCCAGCTGTGCCTGCTTTCAATTTCTCATGCACCTCCAGCCTCCTCACCAGTGTGGCAGTACTGAAAAAAGAAAAGGCTTTGGTACTGTTTAAGCCCTGCTCAGCAGTAACCAAAACAACTCTATATTATCAGCTCTGTGTTCAGCACAAATCCAAAGCACAGCCCCATACCTGCCACTGAGAAGAAGATTAACTCTACTCCAGTCAAAATCAGCACAATATACCATACATAAATTGAACTACCTGAAGAGCAAGAAAAGAGTGTGTTTTATTGAAGAAAAAAGTAGGAAAATCTCTTGCTCTAAATATACGAGAATTCAAATGTGTCTTTTGTCATCACTAGCCCAACACTCTGCATGCAGTACACAAAGGTAAGGAATTTCTGGTCCTTGATTTTGAGTATTTCCAAGTATACTCCTGTGGTTTAGGAATGGTACTCCCCAATTTTTAGTGTTCCCACAGAGATACTCCAAACCACGTACCACTCACTCGCACCGCCCTCTGCCCTCCCCCTCCTCCTGAGGTAGGAGGGAAAAAGGAATCGGAGTGACAAAAGGTAAGGATCACAGGTTGAAATAAGAACAATTTACTAGAAAGAGCAATGAGATAAAAAACCAAACAGTAACAGCAAAAATACTAATAAAAGAATGTAGAAGAAACAATTCATGCACAAGTCCTCATCCCTGACAATACCTGACCACTCTCTTCACCATCCTATGTGACCAGGAAGGAATTCCTTCTCCCAGGAAGAGACTTCCTTTCTCCCATCTCCCAAAAACAGTGTGAGGGGATATGGAATAACCTCCAAGTCCTAGCCATGACCCCTCCTGGCTAGTGCAAAAATTAACCATGTCCTGGCTTGGACTAGGACACATAACCACATTAAAAGTGAGCTATTCACCTCAGTACTTCTAAAAACTGCCAGAAAAGTGCCCAAAGTTGATAAACATATAAATGAGTTCATTTTATTTCTTTTCACAGAAAATCTCTGTGAAGTTGATTCAAGGACCAGCTTGGACAATGGATCCAAATTACATACGGTGCAATTCCTAAAGTATCCACATTCCAAAAAAAAGTTACTTTTGGTCTTTTCTGCTAGTTTGAGGGTATGTTCAAGATGGTGAGGAAAAGATTTCTTGTGCTAGGAGTAAGTAGATCTGAGATACAAGCTGATGTGTCTCTGCTATAAGAAGACATTTCCATGGTATTTCTTTCACTAAAGAAAAAGGAAGATGGATGATTTTTCATTAAAAATCAAGAAGTCCAATCCAAGACAGATAAGTAGTGATGGACCAAGTGACAGGTTCTTGGTGGCTTTAAAATAAGTTCAATCCATTATTGTGGACACAGCCTATGCAATTGTAGCAAGACAGGCATTGTCAGATCAAAAGCCAGTTTAATAACCCACAAGAGAAGCTCTTTTAGAGGTGAGTTGCTGGCTGGAGGGAACTGGGGAAAGAGGATTAGTAGAGACATCTGTTCTTCCTTCTTCCTTGCTATAACTGTTTTGTGGATCAATGGAAAACCTGTTTCCAGTTTTGTCGGTTTGTAATTTTTCAACCTAAGTAAACAGCTCATTTAAAGAAACGTCATTGCATCGCGGGAGCCCAGGACTCATTCTGTTCTGCTAGCTCTCTCCAGTGCCAAGATTAACACCTGTGGTAGGAAAAGTAACATAACCACTGACACTGTGTGTTGGCATTCTCACCAGACCGGAACAGGCTTTCACTCGGTATAGCCAAGTGCTCTTTCTTTCCCCTCATCTCCTTCCCCCCAGGAAGGAGAGATTTTTGAACGTTCAGAGATAGATAAAGACCTTCAGCTGAGAGCAAACTGGTGCACCCTCTCTGACTTTACATAAGTAGCTGGTGCCAGGAGCAAAGAATTGTTTTATGTAGGGAAGCAGGACAATATAAATGTAATCCTCACACTGTGTTCCCCTGAAGCTGGCATGAGCAGGCACTGCTGAGTGACTGTTGTTTATATGTCCCACTTCCAGCTGGTTTTATGAGCATATGTTATATCTACAGGAGATATGTGTAGGGAGCGGAAACAAAGATACTATGAAGGAATCTGTCTTCATCGATGGGAGAAATGCTTAAAAAAAGGACTTTTTAGACACGAAATCAGATCTGTGCCAATGCTGAAGAATGAGAGTTACAGGCAAGTTTGAAGACTAAGGGGACACCACTAGCAGTGAAACCAGAGCAGTTCTGCTCAGGGTGATATAGCAGAGCAAGGATGTCCCAGATCTGGCCTGTCAGGAGCCTAAGTCCTTCCATGGAAATGTCCTCCCCATCACTTCACTGAAGGCAGCAAGGACCCAGAAGCATGCAGGAGACCTTGGAAGGGCAGGGTCTGCCAGCATGGAGACCACTCTCCCCCTGCAGCCTGCTGTGGGAGTGTGCTGCCTCCAGAGCCCATGCAAGCACCAGAGCTCAGACAGTGGCTCTAAGCAACCTCCCCGCAGGGCTGCAGATGAGCCTGCAACAAAAAGTAGTTTCACAGTCTCTGGGGTTGTGAGCAGCCAGCAAAGAGGAAAGTATTCTACCTCTTTCCAAGGTCAAAGCTTGTCTGCAGAAAAATCTCAGTGAGACCCTCACAAATCTTAACACTCATTTTTCTCTCTCAGTGTTTTGTTACCCTTGCTAGAAATAAGATCATTTAAGATTTCGAAATGTGTCTTTGAGAAACAAAACCTTAGATTTTCAGTGTTATTTGTCATCTGGCAACCAGAGCTCTTTACAATGAGCATTTGATTTATATTGTGACATCATGAAGCACTTGATGGAAAATCAGTGACTCACTCAGGATAGTTCATTTTTGATACAAGAGATCCAGCATACCTTGATAAACCCACGTCAGCGGTTTCCATACTTCTTTGGTTCTTACTCCCATAAATCAGCTTCACAGGGACACAGAGATAAAGCTTGAAGCAGAAAATTGTATTTGTGTTGCATTCAAACAGTGGAAGACCACCACTGTGAAGCTTTAGCAGAATAAGGGCTAAATCCTGCTATCTGATATCCAGCAGAATTTAGGAAGGAGCTTAGCTGAACTGACTGACCCAATGAGCAGCTTTAATATTTCTGAGCAGGTACATGAAGCACATTTTCACTTCTTCTTATCTTCCCTGCCCCCACCAGTGCAAATGCTTTCAAATCTTTTCTCACACAGACCTAATTCAAGATTTTGAGGAGAGCTAGTGAAGTGATTCATTGGGCAAAAATTCACATGTAAATGCCTTAGTTTAGGACAGATTTACAAATGCAGCCAGGCAACAGCATCCAAATTCCCAAATCAGCGTAGGAAAACAGTGCAAGGCAAGGAAAAGAGGCAGTTTCTTCTTTTTGACCGTGTTTTCCATTGGGGGGAAAAAAACCCATCAATTCTTCTACAAGACACAAAACTCCCACTCTTTAGTCAAACAATTAACTTAAGAACAGTTCTGACATATGAAGAGAAAACTTGCCAGATTTATCTTCTGTACCTTTCTAGTAACTGCTTCGAGTTATGTAACAGGGCTGCTGTATCTGGCAAATTAAGTCAAAAGTAACTCTCAATTCAAGAAAAATCTTCTCTATTTAAAATGGCTTGTTACAGAATCCTCTTGCAGGAAGATTCACGTCATTTAGTATCAACTCAGATAACTGAAAACCCCGATCCAGGACTTGAAATACTAAAGCCAGGCCCTTTCAGTCTGAAATACATTCCCATATTCAGCATATTTTCCTTCTTCATAGGAACAACTCCAATATTTCTGTCTACACCTACAATTAACTGAAATAAAGTTCAACATGGAAAACTCATCTAGAGGGGAAGTATGTCTTCAAAATATTTAACTTATGTCATTGCCAAATTTATATTCTCTAATATAATTATATAGTCACAAGGGATGAGACTTTCAAGCTACTTTGCAGTATTTACAGATCAAAAGATCTTTTGGAAAACATAATTTGGCATCCAAATACCTCTGAAACTGAATTCTGGAATCTGCTTTTCTGTGAGCATGGAGGTGATGCTTTTGCATAGGAGATGGAATAAGCAGTGTCCAAGATCTTGATTTTCTAGTGCACATGACTGACTTTTTCCAATGAAATCCATCTGACCCAGAGATTTGCAGTGGCAAAAACCAGCTATCAGCCTCTGATACATCAGCATTAGACTGTAGCTCAGAAGAGCTTAACTCTGAAAGTCTATACATCTGTTAAACATCTTGGCATTTCTGAAAAGCTGGCTGAGATTGCATTCCTTGAATCAGTTTCTAGGGACTTGGCTTGAGGCTCATTTAACCCAATCTGGGCAGTGCTCTGAATATAGCTAATCTTAATAAGGTATGCTCAGATATTCAGGAACCTGATGGCAAGATGTGGACCAAAGGAAAATAACTTAACCTTCATTTCTCAGTAGTTGCTAGGAGGGAAAATAAAATACATTGGAACTCTGTAGTGCTCATTTACTTCCCTTTTGTTGCTTTTTCACATACAACTCGCATGCAAAAGTGTCAGCTGACATTCTCTAGTGCTTCAGGATATGAATCACCTGCTGATAGACTTGGAAAGCTTCCCTAACAATTATATGTAAATAATCTCTGTCAGGCTCCTTGTGCTGGGACTCAAATGGTCTTATTAAAAACAGGTGGAGGGAAAAATTCCTGCTGGCAGGATGGGTGCTGGTGCAACTGTATGTAAGGTATTGGCTGATGATGGACCTTAGCAGACCCTTGTAGATCCACTTATGGTGGTAGGACTCCATTCAATGCATTGTTCATCAAACCTTGAAGCACAAACTTGTGGTTTATTTTCCTTGAGGGAGAAAATACAAATTCCCCAGTAGGTGGACACATGATTTGTTCAGCTTAATGTCTCACATCTTGCTGCTCAGCTGATAGCCCTCTGACCCAGCAATGCCCTTCTTTGCACCACCTTCCACACTCTGATGAAAAACTAGTTTTACTTAATCTTTGCAAAACTATCTATATTGAAACCTTACTCCATTCCAAGTATTCTTCTGGTGTTTAGATAAAACATAACTGAGAAAAATTTTCTGGATTAAAAAAATGGGAAACTCATTAGCTTGATTCATGACCATCAACCCATTTGGATTTTCAGGTATAAAACCCTCCTTCGTTCATTTCTCCAGGACAGAACTTGAGTTGAAAGCCCTTGAACAAGCAACTTGCAGAAAACAGATGAAATTGTGGTCCTGCAACCTAAGCAGGACTTCCCTGTCAGGATAGCCAGAAAATTACCTATTATCTCAGCTTCCATAAAGTCACCAGTCAACAAGTCCTTCTTTTTGCTCTGTATTTGAGATTTTGAGCCTGATTGTCAGTACTGTGCCTTTAAACTTCAGGGCAGAAAGTTATAGAGAGTGAACTAAGGGGAATTTAAACTACACTAAAGACTCTGACCTTCCCAAAGTCACTGCTCTCAAACCTGTCCTGGGAAAAACTAAATACCACCAAGTTGCATATCTCCAGTCTGTTGAAAAAGCCAAGAACCACAGAGGTATCTGTCAAAGAGACTGCACAAACATGATATACCTAGGTTCAGTCAGTAGGAAGCACCAGGCAAGCCCTCTGGTGGAATTTGGAATATCTGAATGTGGCCTAAACTAGAAGTTGCCTACTTGACTTTCAGAGGGAGTAAACAAGGGAGACCTAGACTCTGATTCACAGATCAGGTTGTTTATCTGAATTTTGTGACAGAAACAGTCCCTCAGCCTTTGAGAGCTGGGACTAGTGAAAGCTCTGCTACCCACACAGTCACTCTCAACTCCTGTCTGCCACATCTGCTCTGGAACTGTGCAGAAGAGCCAGCAGGCTGATGGGTCTGTCCCCAGTGGTTCTGCTGCTGGTGCACTGCACGTGCTTTTCAGAGGCAACAAAAACACAGATAAGTTGAGGTGTTAAAGAGACCTTTAAACACAAAACTATAAATCAAAAATGGAAGACTCATAGCTGTTTCAAACTAAGTATCTCAACACTTTGGAGAAGACCATCCACTGAGCATCTCCTGTACACAAAAGGGTAATTTTGGCTGAATCCTTTGCACAGAACTAACCTCTGAACTCCTGCTGGTGTGCTGGTTGACTCTGTTGCCACAACCATAGCTCCTTTACAGAACCAGACACCTGCCTTGCAATTAATGCTCTTGCCTGGTTGGAGGGAGAGCAGGCTCACCTGTGCTGCACAGTGACTGCCTTGCCATGCAGGGAGATTGGATTAGCAACTGGGGAGCTGAGCTAATAAACTGTAGCTAATGCTTCCCCATGAGCCCACTAATTTGAGTTAAAAATGCCACTTTGCTCGCATTAAGGGGCTTGTGTGCAGAAGAGATTTGCAATTGTATCAACACAAGAAATTCTCTGGCAGGTATTATGACCTTTGAAGCTGTGAGATAAAAATTCTATTAATAAATTATATAAGCCTGTAAAATTATCTGAAGTAAATGAGATGATGTGGTGCACTTCTGTGTCGCTCAGAATCAAGGAGAACAAAGGAGAAAATGTCTTCCTGCTCTTCTTAGACCTCTCTGGGTAAGGCGTCTCCTTGGGAAAGAGACTTTGTAACCTCTGTCAGTGAAGCTCCAGCCCATCTGAACCAGCCTTTCTGTCCCAAACACTGCAGAGCCATGGTGAGAGCCACCACATCTTTCAGTTGCCTCAGACATGAGAAGCCTGAACATGAGAGCCACAGGATTACCCTTCTGGTCTTTTCCTACCCTAGAAACTGCACACTCACACACAAGCACAAAGAAGCCTTTCCAAAAGCTGTTTCAACATCTAAGTACCTTTGTATGCAGAACAGCCAATTTTAAATACTGTTCTCTTTAACTGGGGCCAGAAATACTTCAGTCTTCCCAGACCAGAAGTGGATGCCAGAAGACACTAAAAGTTGCACTTCTGGGATACATTCACAATTCAAATTTTGCTTTAAATTAAACCAGCAGACACGGTCCTATAGGGCTGTTCAAGTCTCCACAGCACAATAACAGACAATATATAGAGCCCTGAACTGGTGCCAGCTGAGCCCACAACAGAGGCCAGCAGGGCAGCTGTGGAGGCCAGCCCCAGCTCCCCTCTGGCAGCACAGTGGTGCACTAGCACAGCAGCTCCTAGACCCAGCCTGGCAAAGACCCCCCACTTTGGGCCAGGATCAGGATGCAAAGGATGCAAAGGGCGAAAAGAATGCAAAAGATGCAGGATCAAGCCCACTGTTTAGGCCACTTTTGGATCACTATACCTGACATGTTCCTAAATATTCCTGAACAGTTTATATTTTTTCTTCAGATACACCTGGAATCCTTCTTGCTACACCTGGAATTGATGCTGCATCTGTTTGCAATTAGAAGATATTATGCAAAACTACAGTTTTTATAGAATTAGGCCATGTAGGGAAGGTGTTTATGATCTTGAGTGAGGCATATGTTGTTTCTAGGTTGTGATTAAATCACAGAACTGTTTAAGAACAGGAAAAAAGCCAGCTATCTTGGTATGTCTATCCTTCTTTTGCTAAATTTCTCTTTCTTGCATTTCACCGTATCCCTCACCTCATATTTTATTCATAAATAAACCAAGGTGATTCTTAAAATTATTTATGCTCCTTGCTTCAATTTCCTTTCTTGGCAATTTATTCCAAATGTCAATTGAAATTTTTGAATTTTCACAGATTTTTGAGACCATTTATAAAATTTAGGTGTTGCCACAGTAGTGGAAGTCTCCTCTGAAAAGGGGAAAGAGGAAAACAGAATTCCAAATTATGATTTTTAATTTGACCTGCTTCCCTTTTTTTCTCCAATATATGAAACTTTTTGCAATAGCTATTTTCTATGAAGGGGCTATGGCTTTCTCTAAAGCCACATGAGTGGTCAGAGGGAAAAATATCAGTTTGATAATGAGAGATGCTACGTGGAGACCAGGCTCATGTTTTTCATTGCAGACAGTCTTGGGATATTGTTTGTGCTTCCTAGAGTAAAATATAAGTGCTTTTAACACTTTTTCATGAAACTACCTTTGTCAAATCAATGTTATTTAGAGGCAGATTCCTCTAAAGGGAACATAAGATTAGGATTTGGAGATTTTTTAACTTTCCATTGCTCCAGGTCCAATCTCTTAGAGTTGGAACTTGGGTTCTCAATACAGCTAATCCAAGCATTTTCAGTGATATTTTTATTTCCAGAATTGACATTGTGCCAAACACAGAATGTTTTGTGAATCAGAAAGATTTCCTAGAGCCTATCAGAGCAGAATGCAGAATAGCTGAAAGTGTAATTTATAAGGTCCTCACCTTAGGAGGAGATGTACCAGCTGTTGTTTTCCCATATGTCAGGTTTATGCCAGATTCATCTTTTTGCTGTTTTCTCTCTCCTGATTCTTCTCTTAGCAACTTGTTATTCCTAAAAAAACTCTGAAATTCCAATTTTTATTCCACCATATGTGGACCAAAATCAAATTTCAAAACCTCAGAAGTACTCACCAAAAGAAAATGCTGTTTTGCTGGGGTAATCAACAGCCTTAACTACAAATACTCTTAGCACAATAACCCAGTAGGAAAGAAGGGGAAAGCTCACATAGAGTGTAAATGATCTGATGCTTGCAAAACAGTCCCAAATGTATTTTCAAATATATTCCTTCGTCATTGCTCAGGGTGCTGCCTAATGAGTTGACAGCAAGCCAGTGACAGTCTAGCACAGCAAAAGTTTAGTGCTTCCTTTTTTGTACATTCGAGTATTCCCAATTGTTTGGAAGCTGTTGGTAATGCTGCTGCTTTGCCTTTGCCATCAAACAAGCCCTTCTCCAGCAGTGACTCATTCAGGTTCTGGCACTGCGTAGGATGAAGGAGAAGTGCTAATAGGAAACGCTTGGTGACACAGATAGGAGGAGAAGGGGAGGAAATATGCAAAGCAGAGTTCTGGCTCTATCATGCTTTCTCTAATTTGCAGAGTTTTCCACTCTTTTTGGAAACTAGATGCTGGGGGTCACCACACTGCATTCCCTGGATATGCAGAGCGCTGAAATCCCAAGGAGCATAAGTTAGTGAACACCAAGTGATTCCATGCTGTTCCTATTAAAAAGATGATTTATTTCAATGGTCTGTGTTACTTTTGTTCTCCTCAATGCATGTTGGGTTACTTTACTCTCTCCTGGAGCTTCACAGCCATGTGGCTGCTAAGAAACACTGCTCTTCCAGGGATCCATCAGTTACCAGACTGTGATGGTTTCACCTGATTGGGATGGGCAAAAACAAGAACATGACACTTCAAATGACTGTTGCATCCCATAGCATCTACACTTTGTTTAAATCCTCTCAAACAAGAAGCAACAGATGACTCCCATTCTCTTCATCTGTGCCAATTTCACTCCAAAAATGTTATTTCCTTAGAGCTTCATGGAGTAACTGGTCTCTGTCCTCTGCAGTTTCAGAGCCTTCATCAAGATAAAGGGGTATGACTAGGAACACAAACTGATTTCAGGAGTTTTCCTTCTTTTCTTCTCATATTTTCTCCATATAGTTTCAGAATTTAGCTCATAGTCTTCTCTTCCCATTTCAATGTCATGCAGGACTAACACTTCTGTGTTAAAGAGATACCTCTAATCTGCACATTGAAGGGTTCCGAAAATACTGGTAGGACAAAATTCTTCAGGTAACATGGACATGGTTCCTTCTTGATGTAGTGCCGACATTTTAATGGAGTTCTGTAGGTAATGGAGTACTATAACCCTGACATTGCCAACCTAAAATTGATGCAAGAGGAGTCAGGTTCTGTATGTTTTATTAGCTCTTAAAAGTAAAACAGTAAAAGTAGTTTGGAAAACAGACAGAGAGGTGAGGAGTTGATCTCCTCCTGAGAGGAAACTAAGTTCAGTTTATTTGCAATGTATTTCTTGACTATATGTCACCTTGAACTCCTATGAAAAGCATGCTTTTCTGTGCTGTTATTTTTTTTCTCATTTCTGCTTTACAGTCTCTTGGGATACCCACTAAAAGCATGCCAAAGGGGTGGTGGAAGGGTGGGGGCTTAAATATTTTAAATCTATTAAATAAAATAACACTTTTGAAATACCCAAAAACATATGAAAATATGTTTCCCCTCATGTGGGAATTCAGCTGTTCCCAGGAACAGCCTGGGTGTCAGGAGACCAGAGTAGCATATGAGGAATGTATTAAACAAATGATGGAAGAAGGATTGAATAGCTCGAGGAGCTGGAAAAATAATACATAACTTTTCATCTTGTGTCTACCCTGGACTGACAGAGCAAATGAAAATCATTAGACTCTGAAGACGGTTTGGTGGTCCATGTGGAATCACTTGGTGGTTTCTCTGGAGTTACTAATAGACAGCTTTCTACATCACAGAAACTTCCATACATTTATCACCCTTTTCAGCAGTTCTAGTGGAAGCCAAGAATAAGGGTTTAAGAGAGAAAAACATTTAAGCATATGCTTAAAATTAAGCACCTGCTCAAATACTTTTCTGGATGAGAACCTTAAAAATTGCACTGCTAATACATGTGGTAAAAATATGAAAACCAGAAAGGAAAAGGGGCTGTTCATATGGTACCTGTTCTGGAAAGGATTTTATTTTCATTAAATAGCTTTTAGCAACATCACATTGTATTTTAAAAAAGAGGGGAAAGAAGAAGACTCAAGGCTATATTCCAAAGGCCATCTGTAATGGACAATCAGAAAGGAGCAAGTGTATCAATATTCTGTGCTCTCTCACCAGAGGCTAGGAATGTTAAGAACTCTCATATCCTTGCATTTCAATGTGGAATTAATTAACAGATACCATCATATTGTCCATTTCTCTGCACTAGGCAATGTTAGAAATACTGAAGTGACTTCCAGGTAAGTCAGTAGAAGTACCCAGCAAAGTGCAGTACCAAAAATCTCTCTGGAGTCCTGCCAATGCACACAGTTGTGTTAGTAGAGTGCAGGTACATCTATGTGGCTTCCAGGTTTGAAGCCAGCTGAAGGATCCCAGATTAGTGTGGCACTGCATGGGACCAACAACCTTAATTTGCTCCCAGTGCAGGCAATGAAGTGTAGGGGGTGACTCTGCCGGGCCTCATCATGAGTGAGACACCTTTTTCATTTGTTTATCACATAAATGCAGGGGAGGCTGAATGCACCAATCCATCCTCAGCAGCTTCATCATACTTGCTTCCAGTGCAGAATTTACACTAATACCAAGCTAAGGAAAAAAACTAACAATAAATCAAAATGAAGTTTTTTCCTTCTTATGTCACCCAAGTCACCCAAGACTGCACTTAATTACGCTCCTGAAATAAAACCAAGAGAAAATAATTAATTGGCTCATGATTATTTTTTACTGCACTGAAGCTGCATCAGGAGCATTTGAAAAATGTAAAAACTGTTTTTAGAAAAATGGTTTTAATTTTGCAACTAGATGCAAACTCAGTACTAGCAATATTAATTGTGGCAGACCATTCCTCTTCCTGAACTCACTTCTTTCTACAAATTAACTAGAAGCTGAGGAGGTATATTTGCTTCCACATGACTACCAAGTTCATACTCTACTTTACACAGATAAACACACTTGTGATATGACAACTTTGGATCATCTTTCCTTTCTTTATCTGACAAAAGTATTCAAAAATCACAGGAGCCACCACATTTTATCATCATGAAATGCATGGGAATACTGAAGCATGTCTTAATCTACTGTTTTTATCTGTGCCGGCTGCTAGAGATTTCAATAAGGGAAAAATACCTGCTACAATTTTTGAATTATTTAAGAATGGTAAAAATTGGTAAGATAAAGCAGGAGAACATGTTTAAGTTTATTTAATAATGTGCTATTTCTACATGACATCTTTCTAAAATTAATCTACTCAAATATTTGCTGAAATGTATAGACTACTGGATTAATTATATGGCAAATTAAGGAATTGATGACAAATTCTTCGGCCATAAATTGTGATTTTCACTTAAAAATAAATCATGACAAAGCAGAAAAAAAAAAATACACAGATTTGTTTGCATGTATCATGGTTCATCTTCCTGACTTCACTTTTCGCCCTACCTAGCAAAGTTATTCTCCACCATTTCAGCCAAATTCTCAAAAAAAATTCACGAAAGAAGCTGAAATCATACTCTTGAATCTTGACTCAAAGAATAGGTCTGAAAGGTATTTGCAGACAGGGGTAGGGTCAACACACAGTCCTCTCGGGTCCCACTCCAGCTCTGGAGGCAAGAGCACAGCTGGGTGGGTGCACGGTTTTCTGTCTCTGTTCCATCCCAGTACAATGCCCTTCAACTTTTTCTTCCTGCTCTGTTTCCTGACCCTTTCCTGACCAGTGCCATGATCCACTTGCTGGGTTTCTGGACCCTGTCCTCTTCCCAAACCCGAGACAAGTCCAAGCCCAGAACAAGACATTTTCTCTGTTCCCTATGTAATCTCAGCCTCTCCACACCCTCTCGTCCTGGCTTCCCCTCCCAGTTTCTTTGCCAAGTCCACATGTCCCCACCCCTCCGTCCCCAATGACATTCCTCAGTCCTTAGGTCAGCTTCCCACTTCCCCTGACTTCAACTACTCATTTCATTAGTCTGTGTCCTTATCTGCTCCCTTCCTCTCAGCTTAAATCACACGGCTCCCTCCTATCCTACTTCCCGGACTGGCCACAGCAGGGGAATACAGGGGCAAAGGGCCAAGGCTCAGGGTTACTCGGTGCAGCCTCCTTGGCAGGGAGCCGTGGGAAGCCGCCTTCCAGAGGAAAGCCCGTTTGCTTTGCTCAACTGCAGGCGAGGCCTTTCCCGGCTGTGCCGTGCAGCCGCGAAGGAGCAGCCACAGGCACTGAGAGGCTCACACCTGCTTCCTGCAGCTGCGGCTTCCACAGCACTCGCTCGAGCTGTGGAGCTCTCCCTATGAATATTTGGGGGAGGTTAGAAAAGTCCCTGCCTTTGCCCAGGCCTCAGGCAGCAGGCAGTAGCTTTATTGAGGCGGCCAGCACCCCAAAACCCACTTTCCTTCGTAAGTTCTTTAATAATGGCTGATTCTGTCTATTATAGAATGAATTATTCAATAGACATAAAACTAACAGACATAAGACTTAAAACAAACTATATACTACACAGGAATAAGGATAAAAAGAAACTACTAGTAGGTATATATAGCATGGGGTTAAAGGTACCATTAATTTTACAGCTAGAGAAGAAATAATAGAACTTAGGATTCAATGTATTTTACCATCCAATTGCTGATGGGGCACACATCAGGATCCTTTCCCTCAATTCCCAGGAAAGTAACCATGGAATCTGCGTCTAGACTCCGGGGAGAAGTCCCCCACGTGTTCAGGGTGTGAGTGTAGAAGGCTTCTGCCTCTGTGATAACTCCTGTGTCTTTTACAGTTTGTAAAACAGTGTCTCTCAGTCAAGAGTATTTCTTTAATCTCTTTTCACATCTGCTCTCCAGACTAAGATGTTGATTCTTAGCTGGGGCTTGAGCCCTTTTGGCACCAGAGACAACCCCTTGCTTGGCCATTCAGGCCCTGGGTTATCTCTTCTATATCTGCCCCAACTCCCTGTGACAGAGGCGGGGGGACAGTCCTGCCACAGGTCTGCAATGATCAAGCATATAGAATATTTCTTCCCCCAAACCTGTAACTTCATTTGTTTTCGTAGGGGTTTCAGTTGGCATTGGGAATGAGCATGTCATGACAGGTTATGCTCTACTGACTCAAGAGTCGTGTAGCAGTAGGTGATGCTACTACTAACCCCTGACAGTGTCAGCATGGCTGGTTATACTTTCTGCTTGTAAAATGTTCCCTGAGTCCAGGGGAACCTGATCAACCTGTCTCCTGCTACATGGGTTCACAGGTCCAAGTGTTCACACAAGTGTCCTTGTCATTCTGCAGTTTATCAAGGAGATACCCAGAATGGAAATTATGAGACTGTCATCATCATTTTCCACAGACACTGCAACAGAGGCTTTATAGATTCAATTATAAAGCCTGAAACAAACCAAATATACCTTAGTTTTGTGGAGGGGCAAGCCGAAAATGGGAAGCTGTAAATTTAGAGTAGCATAAGAAAAAGTGTAAGAAATCAAAAAAACAGCTAAATGATCAACCTTCAGTTCTCTTGATTGACTGAAATTACTCCCCATTTACTCATGGCAGGAACAATGGAGCACTGAACTGTGCTATTGACCTAGCAAGAGACCCACGAATTTGCAGCACTGCCCTCTGTGCTGCATGTGACCAATACATCTTCCGTCTCTGAGGGTTAATAGATACCATTCACCATGCTGATAATACACTTCCTTTCGTTGGGATTTTGTTCAATACAGGGAGGTAGATATCCCAAATGCTGCCTTCTCTGTTCTCCCTCTATTTAATGTTAATCTTTGCTGACCTGAACCTGCAGACCTCCCTCAAAGTGGACTAGAGTTCTCAGGAGGAAGATGTTGAAAACAGTAGGGAAAAGATTTTTATTTACAGGCAGATGTTTAGAGCACTTTAACAGACAGTCATATTAGTTTGCCTACCCTTTCTTTCTTTCTTTGCTCCAGGTTTTGCCTAAGGGAGCAAAGAGGCAAGGCAAGACCCAGGTGCATCAGTTATGAAATGTCTTCCCCCAAACCAGCATTTGCCTCAAGGACAGCAGTCCTATTAGGGATTGGCAGCTCCTGTAGGGAGCTAATGAGGAAGATGAGAACCTAGTCTCTACAGCCCACTCCCCCTTCCCCACCTCCCCAAGCAAACCAAAGCCCTCACAGACCCCAGAATTTCAGCAGCAAAAAGACACACATTGAGAATGAGAAATCCAGCCCTGGCTTCAGAGAAATACAGGATGTTAATTAGAGGCCATTCAGGAAAGAGTTAAACACCAAATACAAGAGTGTCCCTACTTTCAGCCAGGACACTGTGATTTTATTACACTCTTCTCTGAAAGTTGACAGGCTGCATGCCAAGCACTTTTTGATTTGATTTTATTTTTGTTTTACTTTCTCACACGCAAAAACTGTCCTCAAAACCTCTTACTTTTAAGCTAAGTGCCAAAAAATGCTCAAGTGCCAGCCAATGACTCATCTTTTAAAAGCCTGGCTTTTGGAAGGTGGTTTTCATTTCAGGAACTTAGGATTGCTTCCTGGATACTAAACATTGTGGGATCAATAATTAGACTAGAAAAATGTTGAAAAAGAAGGATTTTAAATATTTAAACATCACTCATCTTTGGGGGTTCTGTTAACTAGAGATACGTGGGAGTTCCAAGCAAAGGAAAAAAAAAGGAAGGCCAAGAGTTTGGCTGATGACTCAAAATGGTCAACATTCACCTCTTTTTATTTAATACTGAAACATATTTTAAATCATTTTAATCTTTTTTTAATCATAGAACCAGACACATACATCACATTGCCTTGGAAAGAGTAGAAATACTACTATTTTTCAGGTTTTTTTACCGTGGGTACAAATGGAAAGAATATGATGACATTTCATCTCTTCCTCCCCTGTGCTGTGTTTCACCCATTTCTCAACACACAACGTAGACACACAGCCCTCATTAGTGCTGTCTACATGTCATCACTTTGCCATCATTTAAGACGAACTTCTGAAGTGCTCTTTTGCTTCTAGGGATTTCCTTGTTTACACACCACATAAAACTTCACTTGCACCACAGTAAAGGCGTGTGGGAACACAGAAGCCTGTACACAGGTGAGGGCATCTAGCAGGAGTCAGGGTGGAGGAAGGGCACAGATCTCATCTTAAACCTGGATTGTTTCTGTTTGTAGGCAGTGACTGGATGCACTGGAGCAAGACAGTGACTGGATGACTCAAGCAGATATTTTTCTAGAGGGAATAAACAAAACGATTCAAAAAAATTAGAAAGCTGAGGGGAAAAATGAGATATTTATTAGGTCCAAAACCAAACATTAACTACCTCTTCCTATGTTTGATGCAGGCTCCAGCACAGTTATTCAGGGTAACAGTCTTTTTTTTAATCCTGCTGAGATCATTCATTCTTTATATATCAAGGCTAGCAACTATGACTCTCAAAACTTGCTTATAAACACACTTCACATCTTACGCGTAGGACAATCTGCCAGCATGTAGGTGCCCTTGTCCATGGGCGTTGGGTGAAAAATATATATAGAGAGCTATCTGGTTATTCTGGGATTGGTAACATCCTGGACTGACATTGCAATCTGTTAAGAAGCAGTTTTGAACAAGTCTAATGAGATGTTATAGATTTTCTGGGAGCATCAAGGGCTATCAAAATTTTCTCCCACCTAATCCGCTCTTCTGTGTCAAAGAAAAACCAGCACTGAATGTTTCAAAGTAAGGTCAAGAGTCCTTGGTTTAGCCTTTAGTCCTTTAGTTGCACCAATAACAGGCACTACAGAAAAGAATTCCTAACCACTCAGCTGAAGCACTTAGATGTTTAGAAATTAGACAGCCCGCCACAACTCTGGTTTTATCCATTGGCATGTTTTGGAGCAACTACTAATGGAAACAAAACATTTTTTCTCCTCACACAACATGAATCAGCCACAAATCAGAAATTTCTCTATCCTGTTGCAAGCAAACAAACAAACATAACAAAACAAATCAAAAAACAAAACCAACTATCTAACTTTACCCATATCCACTTGCCCAATGTATGGCTTCAGTCACAGGAATGAAGACTCAAACCACTTTACTAAGTGTTAGAATGCAAACATTCCATACTATCTTTTTCTTCCTAGTGTGTTGAGAGCTGCAATAATGTAACCTTACTCTTTTTCACTCAAAACATATGAAAACACAAGCTACACAGTTCTCTCTAAAACCTTTAAGTGTGCTACGATGCAAACACAGCCAAGCAACAAGCATCACTTACTGCCATGGTATACTGGAAGCAGGTTTTCACCACATTGGTGGGATGGTTTATGCAGTGGCAAACTTCTGATCCTCACTTAATTTCCTGCCTAATCACCCTTGCTTGCAGAGCCCAGCCTGGCTGGATGCTCAGGTCATGGAGTTGCTGCCAAGAGCAGGGAGCTGCTCAGATTCCTACACTAGGTGGCATGGAAGGACCAAGTTTCGCCACCCCCACCAGTGAATGACGCTGCTGTTCTGTGTCTTGCAGTTTCTTTTCCTTGTAGAAATATTTATTTATTAATTTAATCACCTGGCAGAATTTTATCCGCATAAATGATGAAGTTCTTCTTGGAGGGGTTCACTTGTGACTCTTCCATTCCAACAGAGTGGGAGCTCTTCAATGTCCTTGGTGACTTCCCCCCTCGACTTTCCCATATTGACTTTCAGCACTTTCATACACCTTAACTCTGTACCTTACTCAGTTAAGTCTCGGGTTTCTCATTAGTTGTCCTCATTTCCCCATTACTCTACATGAAGAAAAAACAGCACCTCAAAATTTTACAATTCACAGGGCAGGAACTTGGCACCTTATGTCTGAAAACACCTTTTTAGCTCTGCAGAATCAGACCATTTTTGATGTCTGAAATAATCAAGATTCTCGAAGAGGTCAGTTTGATTCTTACCTTGCTCAACTACTGAGCTGATTACTACAAATTATTGACCCTATAAAGCAACCAAGCTGGATCCATCAGTGCTGTCACTGGGAAGGGCAGCATTGCTCAACACTGGGATTGCACTAACAGCACGGCATGTGCAGCTACAGTCCTGCTGCAGCCCTCCCAGTACTTACCCTTATCCCACCATGGATACAGATGTGCAGTGAAGAACATCCCAGTCAGTTCAGGATGCCTACATGGCCCTAAATCACGTGGATGGGAACACTTAGAGCGTAGTCATTAACCTGTATTATTGCCTCTCCACAGCCACCACAAAGTACCTCATTTCTACGTGGCAGTTTCCAATACTGCCTGGCTGCAAGGCCATTCCCATTACCTCACCGTTCTCCCAGCATGTTACTTAAGAGCTTTCCAGCAAATAAACCCTGCCCATGCACCCATCTCCCCACACCCCAGCCCATATATGTAATTTGCCTTCCACTGCCTGGGGCAACAACAGGGGGTAGATTATCTCTTGAGGTGTTTTCCATCTCTGTTTTCTATGATTCCCTGGGGACAGGCTTATCTCTAAAGTAACATCTTGCAGGATTCCAGGGTTACACTGGAGAACGTGTTAAGGCCAGAAATCGGGAGGGAGATGCCTGGTATTAATGGCAGAGGCACGGCTTTTGAAAGTGGAATATTTTCCCATTATGTGAATGAGGCTGAGTAATTCAGTTATTTTTCAGCTTGGGATTCAGAAGTTAGGTCTCAAGACTATTTACTGTATTTTTTTAATCTGATTCTGCAGTCTCAACTATTTAACTCTGTCTTGCCCTGGTTTCTGCTCTCATGTTCTTACTAAGGTGATTTTTCGACCCTCTTCCTCCCTGATGTACTGAGCTGACATCCTCCCTCTTCCTCCCTGCCTTGTCTGACCTTCCATGGCCCTTACCAGGAGAGCCAGAGAGACTACCTGTGTCAGGAGTAGAAAAAGAAAATACAAAAAATATCCCTGGAAGCAGGTTGACACCAAAGAAGGTTAGGGTCAGGCACAAAGCTCAATAGTATGTTTAAACCCAGTTTTGGTTCAAGGAGATGTCCAACGAATAGACCTTCTGGCCATTACAAACATGTATTCCATTTTTTGCTATACAGTGATAAGCACCACGGATACATTTCAGTTTCCATGGCATCTACAAAGTATACTTCTGGAGGATAAGAGTTCCTATGAGGAGCTATAGACTACAGCACTGTCAGTGCTCACTGTGCAGCACAAAAGGAAACAGAAGGAAGAAGGCAATACTACCACCCAGTTCCCTCCTGGCTGCATACCTCCCTGTGTTTCAAAATAAGATATAAAACCTCCAAGTAGCTTCAAGGAAGACCCATGAACAAACTAAAATAAATGAAATCATGCCTTTTGGGTGACTGTACAGCAACATGAACTGTCCTCAGTTTCACCAGCGCAGGTGTAAACAAGAGATAAAAATTACACACAGGGCACAAACACATGACAATGTGAAACACTATAAAGTTTTAATTGCCACTTATTTGGTTAAGCCTTTCATAGCTCTCTGCTGGTGAGTCTTGAGCAATGTGGTCATTCCATTCTCAGGCTCATAAAAATTTACTGCATGCCTTCACGTGTTCTCCCTATATAGCTCCACTTTATTTCACTGGCAAAATACGGCCAGCTGGAGCTGCAGCTCTGATTAGCTGAATGCTTGGGATGCAGAATGCAGTCCCCAGAATACATCATATTCATGGTAATATTCTGACTGTAAAAAAGGCTTGACTTTTTAAGCTTCTCCAGAGATGCAGATAAATGTAATGTGTCAGAAATAGGGACCACCTACACATCAGATCACACTTACAAGGATAATGTATGCAGGCGTATAAAATTGCCAAGGAACGCGAAGCCACACAGAAAGGGGTACTTCCCCAGGCTACTGACTGGTTTATTCCACATTTCACTGACTTTATTAGGCAGCTGAGTGACATTTGGTATCATCAGAACCACCTGAAGGGATGAAATTGCACTGTTCTTGGACAGCCAGCACCAGGGACATTAAGATTTTAAAATATGCCAAAAGACAAAGTCGCAAGCAAACAGCATTGCACATTCGTACCTGTTTATTTCCAAATCCTAATCAAAACAAGTGAATAGAAGTTTCTTAGTAGAGACACTGAAACAGCTCCATTAATTGTTAAGATTCCAGTTCTTATTATTGCCACAGCACTTTTACAGGGAGGGATTTGAAACATTTTTCTAAAGGGAAAGAAAAGAAGGAAGAAATGCGGCTCTGTGACTCAGAGGTGCAATTGAAATAAAAATCTAAACATTGTCACAAGTGGCATCACTGAAGCCCAAAGCAAAACACTACATCTTGGAAATTTCCAGAGCATCTTGGAAAAAATCAGTGCTTTTAAACAAAGAGCAGCAAAATGAAAAGAATGTCAAAAAAAGAACTTGAAGATGGGAAAAAAAAGAGTAGCTAAAGCTAAATCATTACTATTTCTCCAGCCCAGAGAACAGCAAAAAATGATTGATACACAGCTTAGTATTGCAAACTTGTATATCACTCTTACTGCACTTATTCTACATGTCTAAAGAGCAGAAGAAAGGAAAAGTGTGGGGCTTCCCATTATCAATGTGCCTGGCAATTTCTCATTTTGCTCAATTAACCTGAACGAGGTTCTTGTTCGGGTTCTCAGAGTTCATCTGAAGAGCCCTCAAACAAAAGTAGCCAGCTTTGCTTAATCCTGCTGTGATCCTGTTGATCCTTGGGAAGAAAGAGCAGGAATGGAGAAGGTGCAGTGGCACCCCAAACACATATGTCCACAACCAGAGATTGTTCTGTTCACATGCACCACGTTCCCAAGTTATGATGGTGACCAAAACCTTGGACAGCACAAGATGTCGAGCTTCAGCCCTGCATGCTCTGCAGTGTGGCTGCACTTCCCAGGTGAGTGCTCCAGTCCCCTGGGCATTATTCTCATTCTTGTTCTCAGCACCTGGAGGTGCTTGCAAGGTGCTGCCTGGGGCATAGGGTTGCCTAGTGGCTCAGACACTGCTGGGGAGCACTGAGTGCCCACTCAAAGCTCCAGGGCACCCTTAAGAGGCAGATCAACCTTGCAGGTGAATGTCCTCCAAATCCCTATCCAGTTGCTGAATCTCCTCAGGTATTCCATTTAAAGCCATTCTGCTTGGAATAAAATACTTTTAACAGGAGCTGAAGCAGAAGACAAATGTGAAAATGATTCACGCTTCTGGGAAGTGGCTGTCTGGCTTCTAGAGCATGTGGCAGTGAATGTAAAATGCTGCACACAGAGTGATCCTGTCTCATCAGGAGAGACCAAGAGACAATGCTTCAAGCCTTGTGCATGCACAACCAGCTTGCAGGCTGCTAGTGAAAACACTGTCCTATTGCTCTCAGATTTCTTCAGAGGTAGAAACTGAACTAGTTCTCCTAAAGCTGGATGCATGCTCGAGGCTACCGGGTAATACATGCTCCCGCAGCAGCTTTTGTGAATCTAGCATTTCTTTTTTTGGTCTGCAAGGACCTCAATCAAAATCTTTTGAACACTTTAGATGTTCTGAGATTTTGCTTCACCAAGAAACAAAGTTTTTATAATTTTTTAAAAGTTTTTTTTTTGTCTTAGAATGAGGGCGTGAGTTGGCATCTGAGCCAAAAAAATCAGTGAAATGCACAGCTCTTTTGGTGGCAGATTGTTCCCTGTAGGAGGTCTCTGGTTGTTCTTCACATCTCATGGGTGTTACAGAAGTAGTTCTCAGGGAACTATAAAAAAGGAGAAAGGAAGGTTGTTTGGCATATTCAGAATAGAGTGTTCATGTAATCAGAAGAAAATATTGCATTGAGTTCTGTGAATGGTACACAGATACTATGGGCAATTGGAGCCTTATACATTTATGTAACTTGTAATTAATTAATTCAATTATTCAAAGAAAATTACTTCACACCCCCACAAAATACCCTGTATCTTACTAAGGAGACAGATATGCCTGGTTTTACACTCAAGCAATGTCACTTCCAGCAGAAGCTCATTTATTAAAACACCAGAATACTGCTGTATGATGCCTATCGTAACACCCACCTCCCACACACACAGGGCAGCATGTGTCTTATAACAAAGGAGGCATTCATAGCTATTATCTTGAAAGGTAGTAGGGGCGATGAATGCATTAAAGGGACCAGAGAAATGTTCACTTCACCAAAGAAAAGATGAAATAGCTTAGGGGTGTTTTTACTGGAAGTTGTGGTGCCTCCACGCTTGCTATCCCAGGACCAATTTTCCCTCTCATTGCCAAGAACGTCACTGAGCTTTGAACTTCTTGAGTTTTGCTGCTACCAGGAGCTCTGAACCCAAACACTTCACTCTGTGCTTTCAAAAGGTCCAAAACCAAATTTGGATCTCAGCTCTTTGGCTAGGGTCCTTTGGCTAAATTTCTTTGCAGCTTCAGCTGGACTGGTTACCCTTGGGACATCTGCTGCTGGTTTGAGCTCTGTTGCAGGCAGGAGCAGGAGGGGGCTCCTGAGAGCCCCTTTGGTTTGGGTTAGACAGATTTGGTGACTGGATTCACTGCTCCACTGCAGCAGGGTGCTATCTGCATAGCATTTTTATTTTATTATCACTACAGCAGTCCTGAGTCTATTAATATGTATTTTGTGCAAAAAGGAGTCTGGCACTTTCAGAAAGGAAAAGGTGGTAATGAAGAGACTCTTAAGCTTTTAAATGCACTCCAAACTATTACAAAAGTTATACTGAGAGCTGCAAACTCTTGAGACAGAATTAAAATTAAAAAGTGAAAAAACAAAATTCAACCTGAGTACTGTCAGGTCACTCTATGCAAAGTGAAATCTCCAGTTTTACCCTCCTCTATTGGTTTTGTTGAATATTTTAAAAAGACAATAGATTTTCAGTGAAGCAGCCTGACAAATGATTCTTTGGTTAGGGGTCAACCCTTCACAGTGGCCACCTGAAGTTGGCAACAACCTGTTTGTCCAGCTGGAGGTTGAGGGTGCTCAGCAGGTTTGGCTGGGCAGGGGACAGCTGTGCTCCCTTGGCTCTGACAGTGTTATTCAGAGCAACCAGCCCTGCCTCTGGTGTTGAAACTCACTAAGGCCCCTGGGACCCAGCCTGGGCACAAGTGGCTCCCAAGCCAGAGCAGCCAGACAGGGGTTTTTACATTAGTCACAGGACAGAGATCAGCGGTCATGGGGTTTGTGTGGGTTGCACCTTCACCTTTCCTTCGGTGAGTTTAATTCCTGAAGCAGAGCCGACGCTTGCTTCATCTCAACGCCTTGTCCCGAGCAGCGCTTGCAGGAAGCAGGAAAGCTTAACGCCTGCTATATAAAGCAGCAGAAAGACACACATTGTGTAACAGATGTCTGTTGAAAGGAGATAAAGAGACAGCCTGATTTCTTTCCCTTTTTTTTTGTTTGCCTGTGTCCTCATTCCCCTCCGCCTGCCCGCCTTGCTGTCTGGGGGAGGTTTCAGCTTGCATTAGTGTTACCTCTCCCGCCTTGGCCGCCGTCGCAGAGGCTGCGCGGCCCAGCCACCGCCGCTGGCCGCCCGGCAGCTGGTGCAGGGCCAGCCCTGACAGGCAGGACGGGGAGCTCTCCGTGACAGACCCCGGGCCTGAGGGTGGCAAAGGGTCTACAGGCAGATCTGTGGGGAGCAGAGCAGCTCACAGCACCACATCTCCTCCCATCTCTAGCCGCCACTTCCAGCTGCCGTAGGTAGGGTAGCTTTAGTAGCTCTCAAAGCCTACTGGTTTAACACTGATTACCCCCAGCTAGAACTCAGTTCTCAGCAGGGAAAAGGTATCCTTTTTTTTTCCCTCAGGGAACTTCACGTACTGCGCAATGCCTGTGGTATCTAACCTCATTAAAGGAGCTCATCTAATTCCACCATACTGAGGAAACTCTCACCTCCCTCAAAGGCAATGACTCAAGATACTAATCAGTGCAATGAGGATGTCTGAGGGTTTTTCTATCTACTGCTTCAGTCTGGGCTATACTTTTCCTTCCCCCTTTTGTGCAGCCACAAACACTGTGCTCTCCTTGCAGAGTAAGGCATCCAGTCTCTTCTTGTATACAATGCCTCAGGTATATTTAAATTTAAGCCAAGTGCCAAATAATTAAAAGGGGCCCTGAGCACACCCAGAAGAGTGTATTTTCTGCTTTTCCATGGTCTTCCATATTTACTGCTCTCTACTACTGCTTTCTCTGGTTTCTCTCTGTCGTATCATTTTCCTTTGCAGCCTTTTGGGGTCTGAGCAGAGGAAGACACCTCTCCTGAAGAAGAACCTTAAAAGAGATACTTTTGGCCCTGAAACAGACTTACAGCTGCTGATCATCATGCCTTTATCCCTGGGTGTTTAAGGGATGAGACAGGATCACCCTCAGCCATCCAGGGGATGTATTATTAAGGTCTGACCTAACAGTACGATGCTGGCTGAAGTTGCTCTGTTCGCATCTCTGGAGATAAAATGGGGAAGCTCTGACATTGAAATTATGAGTCATGAAAGGACTGACAACAACAACACACAGAATATGGAGATTTCTGAAAAACTGAGGACACTCCCACTCCCACTTCCTTTCCCTGATGGCGCCTGTCCCCATCCTTCAGGCTGGTACAGCAAACCCTCCTCAGGACAAGTGAAAGGTCTAGAGAGCAAGTCCTATGAGAAGTGGCTGAGGGAGATGGGGTTGTTTAGCTTGGGCAGAAGGAAGCTCAGGGGAGATCTTTTCACTCTCAACAACTACCTGAAAGGAAGCTGCAACCAGGTGGGGATTGGTCTTTTCTCCCACGCAACCAGAGACAGAACAAGATGAAATGACCTCAAGATGCTCTAGGGGAGGTTCAGCTTGGACACCAGGAAGATCCTTCTCTGAAAGGGGGATGAGGAATTGGAATGGGCTGCCCAGGAAGGTTGTGGAACCACTGTCCCTGGAGGTGTTCAAGAAGAAATTGGGCATGGCACTGAGTGCTATGGTTTAGTTGACATCGTTGTGTTTGGGCAAAGGTTGCACTTGATGATCTTGAAGGTCTTTTCCAACCTTAATGACTCTGTGATTCTATGAGTTATTGCTAACAACACTGAACCACCTCCAAAAGGTTATTATTAAAAGTCATTCATTACATTAATTTGCAACCCTCATTTAACGTCAGCAGACCTTTATCTTTCAGCCTAGGGGGTTATGCTAGCTCCTGCAAGCCAAAGCCCAATCACAACAAGTGTTTCAGGTTGTAATTACAGGGTGATTTCCAATGATACCAACTGCCTATTTTGCCTCCATACATTTTCAAGTCCAAAGGTTACTTCACTATTTCAATTCCTGTATGTCTGCACAGGGGGAAGAAAATCTAATAAACAGATAAATTAATGGAAAGAAAATGATAAATTTTGGATAATAAATAAGCTGGATGGCTCTGTCTGTACTCAACGCAGAGGAAGAAATGGTGGCTGGCTGAGATGGGCCCAGAAAGTGCTCTTGACAGGCAAGGAGATCTCTTGAGCTGCAGGATGCTCTTTCTTTCATTAGGAGGGGAAAGGAGCAGCGCAATTTCAGACTTCATTCCTCATTTCTTTGAGGCTGATAAGTTGAAATCAGTTCATATTCCTCCCACATTTCTCCTCCTCCACGGTGTGTTAAACTTTCTTGACTGGAAAAATTATGCCTGCTACTCCCCCGGCTCCATCCAGCACCCTTCAGAGGAGGGGGAAGATAGCTCAGTGAGCCACTTAGGCAGAGACTTAAAGTTAAATAAGCAGCTAAGTGCTTGGCTGGGTCAGAAACCTCTTAGTTTGGATAAACATGCTTTTGCAGGAGGTGTTTTGAGAGATTTAGGATGCTGTCCTGACCAAGTTCCTTCATAATTTCTGAGCACAGAGCTCGAATCTCTGAAAATACTATTATTAGTTCCTTTTTTAAAATTATTTCTAAAAATAAATCGAGGTGAAATTATATTTCAAGAAGCAAGCACAGGAACTGAAATACGTTTATAATATTATTTACACGATTAATGAGAAGCAACATAATGAAATCCTAGGTTAATGAAGGAGGGTATTGTTATGAATATAAGCACTGCTGACATACTTTTTATGTATGTTTTCTGATCAGTATGAACAGTTACATTTAACCCAAGCCAAATTTCAGGAATGCAATAATTTCCATTGAAAATAACATTGTGCTTCACATTATTTTTTTTTATGGTTATGTCATTTTCTGATAAACACACTGTATAAGGACTATTGGAAAGACAGTATTTTATCTGAAGAAGGAATGTTGACCCTAAGCCACAACAAGAGACAATGAATTGTGTCAGAGAACAATTGCTTTTATTGGTTATATAATAAGAATTATTACTTTTTCTAAAACCTGCCACATATGCTCCTGTATTCATATCAACTATAAGATAAATACCTTTTTTTTAACCCAAGCTCTAAGGAAAAAATTAAATTGCCTACAAAGTGGAAATAATTGCAAGAAATTTTTGTTAACTGTAGGCATAAGGAATGTGGTCAGATGTAGGAAACACATCCGACAAGACGGTCCCAGCCTATTTAAAGGTTGTGGAATGCATCTCTCCCTTAGAGAAACCGTTGACAAGCTGCCAAAACTCTGAATTGCAAATCCTCCAGCCATGAATAAATCAAAGGAAATTCCAAGAAATAACTTAAGGCAGCTTAAGTGACTTATTTTGCTATAGTAACTGCAAATTCTCTATGAAGATATATGGGATCTGCCACAAGTCAAAGGTATTTAAGCCACCCTTGATGAGTGTTATGGCTCTGCTGCTAAAAACATGTTGTATTGAAACCAAGCATGTCTGCATGGACCTGGTGAGGTTCCCACTGGAGACTGAATTTTGCTGGAGAATCAATGAGCTAATTAGAGTGAAATGGCCAGTAGGCTGCACTGTTGGTCTGGGAACACCAGGTAATTTTCTTTCAGGGGTATTTATGTGGCTGGGGGAAATCTCTTCATCCTAGGGAAGGGACCTTGGGAGTGCATTCAAGGAAATGCATTCCTTGGAGTAGCACACTTATTAAGCAGGCTTTAGCAGGCCAGCCTAACTGCTACCACCCTGTAGGGGCTCTGCTTTGCCCTGAGCAGTTACTGCCTGGAGCCACACAGGGAGCTTTGGCTAGGAAGGCTGGCTGGCAAAAGCCAAGCCTCTCCTGAGCATTGGCTGTTTCATTTACAAAGAAGGTGCAAAGATCTGTTTCACCACATGGGGAGGAAGCAATCCAGCACGCCTCGTAACTTAGGAGAAGTGGAATATGCCCAGTCCCAAACCCACAGTGGTTCACTCTGAACATCAACAAGCCTCAATGAGCTCTGCCCCCATCCCATGAGATGCTGTAGTGGGTGAGCTGCCAATTCCTTGTGAACTCATGGAATAACTGTAGGGTCAAAACCATCTCTGCAAATGCTTTATCAGATCTGGTCAAAAATTTTAGTACTCTCAGAGTCTCTTCTCTCCTTTTTGGCAAAACTTCCAGCCATTTTGTAAGAAGTTGGCTGCTGACAGCAAATATTGATTGCCTACTTCTGCCTCAAGGAGAGGTTTAAACACATCAAAACCAAACCAAAACAAAGCAAAACCATGATCCACTGATGATCCCATGAGATACAGCTGCACAAGGGCCACTCTTGTCTTACATGTGTCCTTTTCTGCAACACAAACATCACCTCTTCTGTGCTAATGCTCTTTACCCTGCCTGCATTTTGCACAGTTCTTTATGTGATGGTAAATCACAAAGTGACTGAATCGAGTTTGTGGTGGTTGGGAACTTTTTAACCAGTATGCTGAAGGAAGCTGAGGGACAGGGTGAAGTTAGGCCACTTCCTATTTCGATGGGAGATATTTTCATCTCTTTGAACTTTGTGGCTGTCTTATAAATGGTGACCTATGAAATCTACTGACTCATTTTTTCTTTTGGGTTTGTCATAATTGTCTTTTATAAAACACATAAAATGTTTGTGTGGATCAAAGATATTGCAGAAACAATTAGGAATCCATAACCATTGAGATCCTCTGATAGTTATAATTTAAAATTCATCCTAACCTGGACTTCAAAATCAGATTCAGTTGATGACTACTTTTTTCTTTTTCCACTCTTTGCTAGAATGCTATTTCAATATACAATTAATTATATCTTCTGCTTTCTGAGGCAAAGTCACTTTACCACAGCAGATCATTTGCTTACAAACTATTTTCTTGATGTTTTCACATAGAAGTCCTCTTTTCTGGCATTTAGGACATGAATCAACAGCAAAGGGATCTGCTGTCCCAGCTATTTAGAGATTATTTTTCCAACTTCAAAACTCCATTTTCTAAATTTCTATCGTTTCCCCAGATCTGAACAGCTGCACAACTCCATGTGACATTCTGCACCTAAAAAGGCTTATTCTGAGTCTCTTATCTTCCAGTATTGCTCTGCATGACACTTGTCATTATAGTTATGTCATAGGTGAGCCAGTACTCATATTCCTGTGCAATTCCCAGGTGTTACTACTGCGTTTCAGTCCTCAAATTCTCATTCTCAGAGCATCTCACATCTTCCTTCTTTGCCCATTGTATTGGGGTACAATTCCCTCAAGTGGCCTTCAATAAGCTTTTGGAATTTTCTGTTGCAAACATCCTCAACGTTATGGAACTCCTTTCAAGACTTTTTTTCCTCATTGCACTCAATTGATCCACTTGCTTCAAGTTTCTGAAGCATTGCCAATTTCCATGGGTTTACTGAGCAAATACAGATTCAAAAATAAAGTCTTCACAATATGACAGCCCAATTTTGGATCCTTCTTTCCCTCATGTTTATTTGATAGAAAGTTGCCCTTGCCAAGTTTAAAATGATGAGCTGCTGCCTGACATGGGGCTCTTTCCACTTCCACTGGGCTACTGCAGGGATCCATTGGTGCATTGCACATACTCATCCCATTCTCACTGCCTTTGCTTTGGAAGGCAAAATCCAACTCAATACCAAAGAGTTGTCCAGAGTCTGTTTATCCTGCAAATCTATGCTAAAGTAGATAATATTCTACCTAGTACTGTTTCATGAGAAGTGAGACCCACAGGAAAGCTACCTTTTCCTGGGGTCCAGACAGACCTCAGAGAGTTTCACTTTCCCAGAGTTTTAGGGGTGAAGCAAACATTCTGGTTTATGTACTAACTCTTCGAGAACACAAACATGGTGTGTAACCAACCATGCAAAAATTAGCAGATATATACACATCATTTTCCTGGGGTTTTGTTTACCTTTTTTTTTAAACTTCGCTAAATTCCAAGGGCAAACATTTTCACTAAACAGCTTTTGTCTCTAACCTCTTGTCTCATCCACTCTCTTGGGTGTCCTTGGTAATTCCTGTGCATTTAATAGTGCTGGGGTTTCCCTGTGTTGAGGATTTCCTCCTGCAGGCTGTTGCTCAGCTGTATGAGCTGATCGAGCCTTAGCATGATTCAAGAGGGTGAATTCTCCATCCTTTGTCACATCGGTTTCTGACTCACCGCGTTTGATGACAGCAGTCCCTTGCCAGGTGACAGCATTGCCAAACCCAGTTATGCAGCCATGAACCAGTTTGACTTGCCATTGCTCAGCATGTGTGCATTGCAAGGCATCCCTGATTATCCATGCAAACCCTGTGTCAGCTCATCCTAGGAACGTTAGCTAGTCCGAGTCAGAGGGTGAAAGCATCACCAAAACACAAAGATCAGCCTTCTGATACAAGAGATTGTTCTGTATCACACAAATTCACAAAATCCATAACCTGTAAACTTTTCTTAGACAAACCCCCCAAATCACCATGTCTCCCACAGACACCAGCTGCCTCCAGCATAACAAAATATTACAGCACTTAATCTCTTGTATGTCCTGACTAATATACCTCACTTGGCTCACTAGAGTGCACTGGATATTAATGTGCCACAAGTACAATGCAGAGAAGAATCCAGCAAAATAAATGTTTGGTACCATGGAAGCAACCTATCCTCCCATGATATCAAGAATGCCATGGGAGAGCAAAGACTTACACCTGTTACTTGTGACATGGATACTTTAGGTTATTTTTTAAAATTAATTCATCTTCTCACTCAGAATACATAAAATTAAAGGCTAAATTTTCTAGTTTGCTCCTGTTGCACATATCTCATTTTATCCTTGAAATTTGAATTCTCCCACTGGTGAGTTAGAGTCTTAAATTAAACATTCTAAAAAAAGGCTTGGATGTTTTCTGCTTTTGAGGAGTTGAGTTCCTTCAGGAACATTCAATATATGCAAGGATTCCAAAAAGCAATTCTCTATGAGTTAGAACTTGCTTTCAAATGTTCTACCTGGCCTCATTCTCAGCAGCAGCCAGCTGCTCATATCAGATTTTTGTTAAAATATCTCTTCACAAGTTTGGCTATTTGAACTTGGTCTCCACATAGACCTGCTGTAATTTCATTGTTCCTAGGAGGGACAGATATCTGAATGGGAACATCACAAAATGATCATATAATAGGAAATATAACCTGCTATAAGAAAAGATACTTTCCAGCCTTTTTAGGGCTTTTAGATGTTTCCTTTACTATTATCTCTCACTCTTTGGGCTATCAATTTGCACTTTAAAAAGGCCAGTGTCCTACCCCTGACTCTTGGGAAACTGTGAACTTTGTCCTTTTTTCAAGCCTTCCTCTGGCATGGGCATTTCTTGCCTGCAGCTTTATTCCCCCAGTCCACCCAAAACAGCTCCCAGATTTCTGTGCTGATGGGAACAAACAGGCCAAAGCTGGTGGATTTTCCTTGTATGTTATTGTCAGCTGTCAGTAAGCTGTCACTAGGCTGGAGATGAAGGGCAATCGTGAAAAATTGTACTGCTAAGGCAACAGGAAACTGTTTAAAAATCTTAAGCTTTCTGTGGCACTGTGAGTTTGAGGCACTGAGGGTTATGATAGCAACAGTCATCACGAGTGTGTATTCAGTGAGGTGAAACAAATAGATTTCTAAATACAACTGTCTATGGTTTGTTGTAGCCACGTATAATCTAAGGACATTTATATTTGGTCCACAAAAGTACAGATCTGGTTTTGATTGGTGTTCATACATTCTGTACTCACCTGGAAACCTCAGAAAGTCAAAGCAAAACTCAGTTCCAAGCATTTCTTTTTCCATCCAGCTGCTCATGAAAATCATGCAAAATTAAAAGCCAAATCCTCTGTAGAATTCAATCAGGGTATCTCTGTTCTTGGATCTACAGCAGCTGAGATGAGGCACTCTAGAGGGTTGTCTGTGTACTAGGGACAGGCTCAGTCTCCTCAGGGGCCAGGACACATGCTCCACGAGGAAATTTGGCCTCCAGTGCATTCTAAAGGGTTATCTAACCCTCCAGCATGGAAAAACTGCTGGGTTTCCTGTGCTTAAGAAATAGGGTTACCCATTACACTGCCACAAGTGTTGTGCTTGGAAGGATGCTCTGTCTGAAACAAAATCTTGGCCAAAGATGCAGACAAAATCTGTGACTAAAAGAGCTTACAAGTTAAGGCACAGACCATACAATGATTTTAAATGTATTTAATCAATGGGGCCTCTCTGGGTGTGTTAAGCACATACCTCTCTCTTGGTAGGACCAACCCCCTTGAAATTTCTCTCTGTGGGAGTTTGCTATAGAGACAGACTTTTTCCATTCTCTTGGTCTTTTCTTCTTACAGAGCATTTGCACACAAAACCTCCCACAGTTCTTCCTGAGGTAGGAAGTCTTTGGAGGGTATGCTGGAGAGCTCAGTTTTTCCTCCACAATGAGCAAGACTAATACAATTAATGCACAGAAAGTAAAGCCTTTCCCCCCAGGAGCTGGAAGCTCCTTTGCTGGCACTCCCAGCTCTTCTTAGCAAGCACCAAGAATTAGTCATGAATATGAACTCCCAAACCCCCAGCCCAACTGGGGTGCATTTAATGCTACATAGCACAGCCCTTATTCATATTTAATAAACACCCGTTCACTTAAGTAATCCCATTGATGTCATCAGCATGAGAAAGAGTTGCAAAATCTATCTGCTTTTAAGTAGTATTGTGTGTCATGAGTTTGGTTTTAGTGTTGGTATAAATTTGTATCCCTTCAGCTTACACAGAGCTGTCTCATTGTCCATCTGAACTCTGGGTTCCCAGCCAAGGTGACAGATTCTTGTTTTTCCCAGAGGCCAGTGCAGTCTTCTGAAACTTCCTCTACCTTCCCAGAGGATTTCTTTGAATACAAAACAACAGCCTTACTAGTAATTCTTTCCTTAGCTTCAGTCCCTGATATCACTTTAAAAATTATTGACACCCAATTCTCCTCTGTCATGATCCCAGACACCAGCAGAAACCAGGTACAAAAGAAGGGAATAATATTTCCAACTCAGATATGCAATCTGAATTCCTAAAGTGCAAAGGGTTGCTCATATGCTGTAAGGCAAACCCTGGGAGGCAATGTTTGCCTGTCGTTTGACTTTTTACTAAGATAAGAGGGAGCAAGCACACACCTGAATTATGAGTTGAGCCAGTTCCCCCTCTTCAGTTCAGCCAGCCTGCTCATATGTCAGATCATGCTGTAGCTGGGCAGTAGCTTGAGCTGCAGTGTGAGAGGCTGGAGCTGGCATGACTGTGACTGGACATTTTGGGCAGGCTGTAGCCACGCACACTGACTCTGAACGCCTTTCCACTCAGAGAAGCAGGTGACTCACCAACCTTGCAGATCAAACAAGGTGAGATGCTGTGGTATCAGATAGCCACTTAGTCAATACAATAGCCTTCTTTTCTAAGGACAAAGAATCCCTGCCAAGAAAAGGGCAGGGGTTCAAGCTGTGGTTTAAGCACTGAATTTTCCAGATGGGGGACATGAACAAGGCTCTGGGCAGCACTTGTACATCCTGCTGGAAGAGGCCACAGCACAAAGCAGGTGCCTCACAAGTTTTTCAAGGCCTTGTCCACTACTGTGCAGGACTGCATTTGAAGAGCTTTGTCAGGGCTGAGCCACAAGACACCCCCTGTGTTGCCCTGTTGTTGCAGGGACTGTGCAAACAGGCCCACACTGGAGGAGCATTGGCAGTGGGATGCAGGAAGAGCCAGGGCTGGGAGAACACATGCACCAGGACAACATGTTCCAGTGGGGTGTTCACTGTTTAGTCATCATCTGGTGTCCACCACTGAGAGAAGGAGATTGATTTATAGCCTACCCTATCACCCAGTCTTTGCACCTGCCCCATGTGAATTGTGCCACTGTTCGAGGGTGTCTGGTCATTTTCTTCCTGCAGGACTTGAACATGTCAGATATTACATCCTTTTAGACCAGAGCTAGTTAGGCTTTGCCCATCAGGGAGACACAGATAATCTGTTTTACCTGCAATATGAGAGGACTTCATGTCAGAAGGAAGGGGATCTTGATGAGCTAAATTTGGACAAAGTTCTTGACATATTTCATGGGAAATGGAGAGTGAAGGGCTGGAGAAATTAATGGAAAAAACAACAGGAACACAGTGCAATATGACTCTGACAAAAAGAAAACTATATTTAGGGCTCAAGAGTCAAAATCTTAGAAACCTATGGGTCCCTGTGGTAGAGGCACACCAGTGCTCTGGGTACTCAACATGGCAGTGGGTGCACTGGCAGACAGTTCTTTATGGGGCAGCAGAAGGTCCTTGACAGCAGTCCTACAGCAGCAGCCACCAGACAAAGCTGGGAGCCCTACTAATGGTGCCAAAATGTGCCCAGGCTGCTCACCCCCCCACCACTGCTCTGGTCGTCCCCATGTTTACCTGCTGCCTCGCTGCAGGCAGTGGAAGCTCTTGGCAGAAGACAGCCCCTGATGGCTCCCCTCCCCTGTTGGTTGTCATTTTCTTGGCACTTGGGTTGGCTGTGTGTGTACAGGCATATGCACACACGCCCTCCCCACAGATATGCACAGGGTGTGGCTACAAAGCATCCGTAGGGTTTCTTCCTAGGCAAGGACATTCTTCTATTAGCCTGTATTTACACAGGACTTGGAGAACAAACTAAAGGCCAGCCCTGCATATGTTAAGAAACACCCTGAAACCAGGAGAAGAAACAAACAGTACTGGGAACTGTGTTTTAATAACTCGCAAGAAGAAAACAGCTTGTGTAAGGTATGAAGTAGCTGCATGAGCAGACCAAGTGGACCTGTGCCACTGAAGAGCTTTGAAACAGGCAGCAATCCATACTGAAAAAAAATCTGCTTACCCATAACCATGTGAACATTTTTCACAGTGAGGTGGAAACATCAGAAATAACAATAGTGGCATCTGTCTGAGGACAGTTGCTACCTTCTTATAACTTTTTTTTTTTTTTTTTTTTTTTTTTTTTTTTTTTTTTTTTGCATCTGGTTCCATTTATGACTCATACTTCCCAAACAAGCCATATGTTGCTGCAGAAGGCCTTTAACTTTGCTTGATTCGTATTGAGCTGTATTCCTGGCTGTCAGCCAAGTAAATGTAATAAAACCACTTTTTCCATCAAAAAATAAAAATGAAATCCCATTTGCAGTGAGATTTAATTAGCAGCCAGTAAGTCATTTTGGTGTTGAAAGCATGCACACTCATGTTTTGTTATAGCCTGATTTGCACCTTCAAACTCCATTGTAGCTTTTTATTTGTTATAATACAAAAAGGTTTCCTCTTCCCCTGCTTCAGCCTTCATTCCAGCTGTAGATCCTACAACATTTGAATTATAGCAATTTTTTTGAAGCTCTTCTCTTCAGATGTCACATTGTGCATCATCTGTTTAGAGCATTGGGGCATGTACTGGATGTGCAAGGCAAGGTTTTGGTAGCAGGAGGGGCTACAGGGCTGCCTTCTGTGAGGAGCTGACAGCAGCTTCCCCTATGCCCAACAGAGCCAATGCCAGCTGGCTCCAAGACGGGCGTGCTGCTGGTCAAGACTGAACCCATCACCAACAGTGGCAGTGCCTCTGGGATTACAGATTTAAGAAGGGGGGAAAAAAAGTCTCTGAGATAACAGATTTANGGGCACAAGCACTGGAGCAGCCTATTCGTGAGGGGCTGCACCCTGTGGAAGGGACCCACACTGGAGTAGGGGAAGAGTGTGAGGAGTGCTCCCTATGAGGAGTAAGGAGCAGCAGAGAAAATGTGTGATGAATTGCTCATAGCTCCCATTTTCCATCCCCTTGCACCACCGGGGGAGAGGAGGAGTAGAAAAATGGGCAGTAAATTAAGCCTGGGGAGAAGGGAGGGGTAGGGGGAGGTGTTTTTAAGATCCCATTTTATTTCTCAGTATCTTACCCTGATTTTATTGGTAGTAAAAACAATTTCTCCAGAATCTGTGTTGCCCATAACTGGTGAGTGATCTCTCCCTGTCCTTATCTCAACCCATAAGCCTTCCATCATAGGAGGGGAATGACAGAGTGGCTTGGTGAGCACCGGATGTCCAGCCATGGTCAACCCACCTCATGACACTGATAGTTTTAGCACCCCGAGCACCAAGCTGAAAACAGTAATTTCTGCTGAAATATGCAGTCTATCATAAAACTTGTGTATAAAGTCAGGAGCTGGCATCCCATTAAAACATGCAGAATACAGATGACTAAATCATCGTCACAGCCGATGTTTCTGGAGAAAACAGACTAAAGTTAGAGAAGGAAAGAGACTCTAACCTATCTATTTAAAACAGTCAGAGCATTTCTTATTCACTGCTCTTTTTAATTTGATGAAATTCCCAGGTAGTGAGCATTGTGACAACATATTTTTGGTTCCTGCCTCATATTACCCCAGGGAGGAGCAAAGTTTGACACCATCGGCATTATTTTGAATACCTTAAATTTGAAAAAAACAGAAACCAACCCATTGGAGGGTTTATCTTGTCCCCTTTCCTGGAAAATAAAGACTGCAGGAGCCAGGAAACTTTGCAAGCTCCAGGGTACAGAATTTCCAAGCGCTTTTTCGGAGCTCCTGGGACGCTGACCAGCCAGAGCAGCCTCAAGGAGACCATACTCCAAGGCCAGCAGCTCTGGAGCCTCCACCAGCTCCCTGACCTGCCCCACTCAGCTGACCCTTCCAGCCAGCACTGACCCACCAGTGGCTTTCATAGCAGTGGCCAAGGCAGCCCACAGCTGTGCAGTAGCAGCTAGAGAGCAAACCAAGCCAAAGTTTAGGCTGCCTAACATAGCATTAACTCTCACTTGGATTTCTGCATGGAAATCCAGCAGGTTAGTGCAAGGCAATGCTCTAGACAGCGGCTGATCCTTTGCTCCTGCAGTCTGGCAGGAGTCCAGCTCTGCAGAGAGCCAGCAAAAACGTTTCACAGGATCCTGCAGAGCAGGGGCAACACCACGGGGGTGTTGTCCCCCTCAGCCTCTTCCCACTGCCTGTGTTAATTGATGGACCAGGCAGAGGACTCAGCTTATAATATCACCCGGTTCCCTTCACCTCTACCCTGACAGATCAGCTGCATCTGAATCCCTTTTGCTCACAGTAGGGCCAGAGGAAATGCAGATGGAAAAAGCTATTAGACTATTTAGCTCATCTTCTGCCAGAGAAGGACTGCTCTGTGCAGTACTCTATCCCGTTGCCTTTCTGATTTATTTTTTCCCCAGAGTTAAAAGACCCCCTCTCTTCTGTATGTCCAAGGAAAATTTCTGAAAGATTAAAAATTAGTCCAAGATTTCTTGCTGTGCCAGCCCCATGTGTTAAAATGTCACCAGGAAATATGAAATGGAGAGGAAAAACTCTGTCACAAAACTGGTCAAAGCCTCCGCATTATCATTTACATTTTTCCTGGCAGTAAAAAGGAACAGGGTATTTCAGCCATGAATATTGGCTCATTGTTTCATTCATTTGGGTTTTTTCCTCCTTTTTTTCTGGCTAAACAAAAATGTTGTGGAGGAAAGAAAGACTGTGGAAAATAACAAATGGAGGTGAAGTGCCAGACATCATTAAGTTAGTCATTATGTTTTTAAGGGCCAGATTTTCACATGTGCCCAGAATCCAGCAGGTTCTGCTGATAACAAATGCTCAGCACTTCTGAAAACTCTGACCACTTCATCTAAGTGCCTCAGTCAAAGTCCAGCTCTTCAGAAAACTGGGCTTTTCCAAGAGTCACTCTTTCAAAGTAACCCTTTAGAGATTTTAAGAGTATACCTGTTTAGGAAGCGTAAGCACACAGGTTCTTCCCAAAGCCTTCCTTTGCCTTGCAGACTGCTGCTAGTGGGCTAATGTGCTCAGAGAATTCAAGGTATTTACACCAGAAACAAGGACATTCAGGGACCACCTCCTCCCATGGCCCAGAGCTGCCCCCCAAGGCCCTGGCAGAGCACAGCTGAACCAGGCAAAGACCTTTGCTTCTCTAGGAACAGATGGGAACGAAAGAGGTTGAAACGGCAAAATGCCAAGTACTCTGACATTCCTCTGCAACTTTAGCAGCAAGATTTCTCATCACCTCATGGAAACAAGCCTTCAGAGACTACACCTCCTGCTGTTAAACTGAATGTGGAAACTCCATTAGTTTCTATGGCAGGATGTCAGCCTCTTCTTATATTCTGGCAGGAGATGGGGGAAAAGAAATGCTGTTCTTCAGCACAGAGCTGGATCTGCCTCCACTGGCTCTCTCCAGCTCCCTGGGTGCTCATGGGGCTATGTGCTGCCATGCATATTCATCCCGGCTGTTTCGCTTTGCAGCGCTCCTGTCAGTGCAGAGATGTCACTCATCAGGAAGGTATGAGAAAAGGCAGTTTATATAGTAATATTGTTTGGCTTTTTTTTTAATTATTAAGCCTCCTGCTGACCAAGCTCCCCTCGACGTGTCAGCTCCAGAATGAATATTCATACAATGCAGAAAAGCAAGGAAACTCACTAGAGCAGAAAATTCTTCTGGTTTTCAGAAAGCTGTTGTTTTCTTCTACCACTGCTCCCAGCAGCCTGCAGTCCAGTCTGCAAGCAGATCTTGTAGGCTGCTTGTGTGCTTGACCAGACCTTGGAGGTGTTAGGCTCCCAGAGCCCCTTGGCTGCCCTGCAGCAGAGGTGCACTGGTGCCTGATGAGCCGTGGGTGAGAGGCTTGCCTGTAGGACATGATTTTGCAACATGTACAGCAATGCACAGTGCAATAGAAAACCATCCACGTTTCTTGAAGTTCAGGGAAAATGACACCAAGGCATCTTGTGCAGACACTAACCAGCATGGAGAAACAGCAGTCCTGAATGCCAGCTCATCCTTTATGGGGATTCTTGTGGTTCATGGTCTTTGTATGAGAAGATAGAGACATTTCCTATCTATCACATGCCTAGTAAAGCCCCACACATATGTACAGGCCACCTCTATACTCACAAATTAAAGAAACACTTAGGAAGAGTTTTTGTCACCAAGCACAATCATTTGGAAAAGACTTAGTGCACACAACAAATCATCTTGTTATATCTCATGTAGGCATCATCACAGGGGCAAAAGCCAAACATTTCGTAATGAAAGCTGTCTCCCATGTTCCTGGTGCTGCCAGTGGTTCTAAAGCCAGTTAAAAGCAGGCATATTAAAGGTAGTTGCAAACACACGTGACAGATGTAGCATATGTAAAGACCCCAAGAATAATTGCAGAACAAGTCAAACCATCCAGCATTTTCATCTTAAATTGACCTTACAGTAAGCATATGTTCAGGGTCTGTGTTTACTGTGTGTAATCTGTGTTTGAGAAAAGGGCACAGGAACCTTGTCACTGTAATAAACTCAATTAGTACACAGACTGCTGATTTTTTCATGCAGGCATTTTAACTAAAAAAAAAAACAACACTAAAATAGTGACTAGACTAAAATATATGATGTGCTGTGCAGGTTTTGCATTGAATATCCTGGATTTATTTTAGGGACATTCTTTAGAGAATATTGATTGAGATTTTTCAGGGGTGGCTAAATGACTTAAAAGGATAACTCCCATTGAGTTGTTCCACTGGATAACGAAATAAATCAATAAGGCTTGTTCTCACTGAGCTATTTAGGGCAAAACCCAATAACAGATTCAGGCACTGTAACACCTAACTTTTGGGATTTTTTTTCTTCACTCTGAAGCCCAGAACTTTAAGTTTTGGCCTGCCTCCATTGGACATAAGAGAGTCAGCCCCCTCAGACAGGAGCTGGATGCTAAGTAGGAAGCATGTTTGGAAACTGTGCTCCCCAAGCTGTCTAGAAGACTTCAGACAGGGAGCTGCTTGAACTCAGACCTCGTCCTTCTCAGTCTCTGCCACATGACTCTACTCACCAGCCTTCCAGGCAGCTCTCTTCCTACTGAGCAGGGCACATCCAACAGCTCTTCCTCCTGGGGACAATAGCCCACAGTACTGATGATCCAATGAATCTTGAGTATTTTGTTTCAGAGTAGGAGAACTTCAGCAGGAAAGAAAAAACTTCTTGTGGGGCACTTTAGGGCACGGCACTCTCCTAGGAGATTGGAGATGTTATCTAGCCAGTTTCAACACAGATTTCGGGTGTTTTGGGTTTTTTTAGGTACTCATAAGTGGGACCAAATCATTAAACTAATCTGTAAGAGGTGGTGACAGCACTTGCCAAAAGAATAATTCAAGGGGGAAGCATATTTCATCATATGTCAGGTATTTTCAAGGGCCCACTCAGTAGGGCAGGTCCCTTGGAGGATCTAGGGCAAGAAATACATACTTTCAGTGTCCAGGTCAATGTGGGAGGGAAGAGGCGTGGAGCAGTTCCAAGAACAGAAGTTCACCTCATGCCCAAAAGCAGGAAACAGCTTCAAACAAGGTGGGGCACCCTGTAAATGGAGGTGCCCCTAGGGTTAAATGGGAGTTGACTGCAGCATTCTTGAATTGAAATTTTTGTACTTAAGTCCCTTGACTCCATTTGGGTCTGTCAGAGCTAATGATGCCCTTTTATCGGTGCTAATTATTATCCACTGCTGGCAGTGTGTCCTGCAGTGGGGAAGTCCACCCAGAAATATTTAGCATGCGATAGAGTTACTCCCCTGAGTCAGAATCTAAAGCTTGGAGAGAGGGTTGTGCAGGCAGTTACATGAGACTGCTACACCCTCTGTCTTGCTGACGCGAGTAAGTCCTGAAGTGACTCTGGTGGCAGTATTCTGAGAGAAGAAAATAAAGAGAGCTTGCCAGAGCATCTGTATTTCCCTTGTGCTTTACAGAAAAGACATATGGATCTTCAGAGAAAATTATAATCTCCTTGAACAATGTACTAGGTAATTATATTCCTGACGTAGAATTTTTTTAGCACATTGCATGTAAGGATCCTTGTTCGGTTCTGCTTTTTTCTAGAGTGCCCTTTTAAATCTCTTCTTTTCACCCCTTTTAAAAGCACAGAACGTTTACATCAGAGAGCTCAGGGTTACACTTTTCAGTCCGAAGAGACCTCCCTGCATCCTCTGCACTCAGCACTGTGGAGGAACCCCCTCCCCGTCACCCCCAGAGGGGCCGTCTCGCACAGGCAACTCCAGTCCCGCCCGGAGACCGCGGTTCCCCGCAGGGAGGCTCGCAGAGCCTTCCCCGGCACGGAGGCTGCCCCGGAGGCTGGGCACAGCGGGCACAAAGAGCCCCACGCCGCCATCCATCTCCCAGGCAGCCTGGAGGGGGCTGCACGGGCAAGTGTGGGCAGAGCGCTCACGGAGTTGCTCGCCCCCCAGGCCCGTCGCCGCGCTTGCTATGTTGATTCTGAAAACTGCTCACGCCTGGGAAAATTTTGTCAGACGTGTTTGTCATTCCTCCTCTACACCCTTTCCAAAGCATGAAAAGTCATCATTGATGCCTAGGCCTTGCATGAGGATATGTTTTTTTTCAAAGCACTGTATACACATTAGCTCATTAAGAAAATACAATTAAGGTTGTAAGTACCTGAAACCTCTTCAGCGTTGCTCCATTGTAACCCAAAAATATCACACATAATTTCAGTGATACTTGCTCACTGATTATAAAAAAAAAAAATGCCCCAAGGCTGAGAAGGTGGATGGCAAATTGCAGCTGCAAATTAATTAAAATAATCAAACAAGCCAGAGGTAACTCCCACAGTAAGAGGGTTGCTTACAAAGGCAATGTTAATAGAGCATTTACCATCAGGGGTTGCCTGGTTCCATTTTAATAAAATATCTATGATTACCTGATTAGCTGATCATTGTGCAGAGCATTTTGTTCTCAATACAGCCATGAAGCCCAGGAGGAGAGAGGCTTTTATCAGATGGAGCTTGTTTGTTTAAAATGTATAATTGAGTTCTCCTTTTTTTTATGGAAGCATGATCCAACAGGCTGCTCATCTCCAACTACATACACTGCTTCTCCTCTCTCCAATCTGAGATGAGCCAGTTTTCTGGCACATGCTTATCTTGGCAAGGTTACCACAATGATCTGGAATAAAGGCAGAACATTGCAATGGGGATGAGAAGCTAACCCTTAATGTTTAGAAGTGGTCACCATCCATTATGGTATTACACTAATCATATGCCATGCTAGAATTATGACTACATGCCACCTATGGCTCTGCCCCCACACGGTATTACTGGAGAAATAAACTGGTTTGGTTTGATAATATGTGAGAGCCAAAATATGGTCCACGTTTTTCACTACCACTCACATTTTTAAGGGTGCTTCTTTTGCAGGATGCCGGAACACCAATAAACTTGGAAAATTCAAAGAACACATGAAAACTAGACACCTCATGCATGTAACTGTATATTTATTTCTTTTTAAAGAACACTCCTTAGATGTATTTTCAATATACAAACTTGTTTTCACAGATTTATAATCCACTAAATAGCACAAAATATAATCCAGGTCGTTGGTTTCTTTCATCTGTGCGTATGCATGCGTGTGTTTGAGTGTGTGTGTGTGTGCGTGCGTGCGTGCACGCTGCTGCTGGTGGTAGTGGTAACCCACCACACGCCTTCAAACACAAGCCCGGGCTCCTCCTCCCTTCCCTCGGGAGCAACCCTTGCCCAGATGGACACCCTGCACTGGAAGACTGTGACTTTCGTGCCCGTGAAACCCCACTCAGAAGAGGCCGGGGTGGCGGTGCTCTCTGCCTCGCCACAAGGGCCACGCGCCTCCGTCCGCAGGTCAGGATGGAACGGGACAGAGCGGGAGCCTGCCCCGCAGCTGACACAGGTATTGCAGTAGGGAGCGGCCAGCTGCGGAGCTCAAGCGCAAGGAAACGCCTTTTCTCCTCTCCAAAGCCCTCTCTGACACTCCAGGGCACTCCTTCACCACAGCTCTGCCCCTCGGTGAGCCCTCAGGAGCAGGGGACTGCCGGGCTCGGCGCGGCGCCGTGTCCAGGCAGCAGCCGGCTCCTCGCCCAGCGCCGTGCGGCCGTAGGGGCCTGGCCCCGGGCTGCTGGAGGCCGAGGAGCGGGGCAGGACTCTGCCGGACTCTGCCTCCGGGCTGTCAGCAGCGCCCCGGCCCCGCGCCCGGCAGCGCCAGCACAGCGAACCACGGCGGGCCCGGTGAGCTACACAGATGGCACCAGTGATGCACGTATTTACATGGGGTGGAATGTTTTCCCATAGCTTTGTAAGGAGTATATAGATCAACATGTTCACATAAGACCAAATACTTTTAATATATTTATAACTGTTTTATAAAGCTTTGAAAAAACTCACAATAGCACATTGTTTTACTTTAATGCTTTACGGTACTATCAGTTTAAAATCACAATCAGCACTTAAGTTATAGTCAATCCGGCAAACAAGAGACAAAAAAAAATTACAAGAGTTAAGAACTGACTGATACATCTTTTATCTTTTTTTTTTTAACTAATGCATAAGTGCAGAATAAGATAAGATACTCTAGTTTAAACATCTTGTTTTACAATATACATTTTGTTCTAATTACGCAACAGTAAATCCCATGCTTCACATAGAAAAGCAATCCACAACATTAAGAAAAAAATTTACAATTTATGAAACAAAGTAAATAAATATTAGTATTACAGAATCAGAGCTGTACATAAAAGCTGTTCAGTTTTAATCATATAAAAATATGTTTTAGTGCAACCTCACATATATTGATGCTGTTCTGTTTTACATCATTTAGATCCAAGTGTCCAAAAAAGGAAAGAAATTACATTTATTACAAAGCAGATACACAAATTCTAAAATATGTACAAATTACTGCTAAAAAAATGCTTATAAGAATATAAGCAAAGTAAAGAAAAGGCACAAACATCTGTACAATTTAAAAGTACCAGACCCAATAAGAATTTCAAATTTAGTTTTGGTCAGGCTCATGATGACTTGTTACTTTATCTAATTCTTTTGATATAACAAAAGTATATATAATAGCAAACTACTGTAACTTAGAACAGGCATGCTGTAAAGTTGAATACTTTTTCTATCTCTAGAAAAAAAAAAAAAAAAAGTGGGGTAAATGTATGGGTGAAAGTCTCCATGCATCTCAGATCAATGTGGCTTGCTCTTGTCAGATGACGGATCTTTCCTTTCCTGTGTGCTTGATGGGGGGTTGCTCCTGCTGTGAAAGCCCAGCTGCTGGACATCCACAAAGCTCTTGCTGTAAAAGGTGGGATGGGCTAGCGCAGTCTGTGATGTACCAAAACTGTCCTGTTCACCACCGTGCAAGTCAGGATGGGTGGCTGAGGCACAGGGCTGGCCCGGCTCAGATCCACTAAAGTGTTTAATGCTAAAATGTGCACTTTCTAAGGGTTTCTGGTGAGGCTCAGAAGGCCTCTGCAGCTGCTCCGCCCCGTGCAGAACGGCTTCTTCTGTGGCGATCCGCAGGGAGGCTATGGCTTTTGTACAAGTCTGTATGTTCTCCTCCTGCTCCCTCTCGGTGGCCACCACACTGTCCTCGGACGCGCTCTGCGCCAGCAGCAGCAGCGGCGAGGGGGGCGCGCTGAGGGGAGCGGCGGGGTGCAAGCTGTGCGGAGAGGTACGTTTCTCAGGGTGCTTCGAAATACTGCAGGATTCTTTCGCGAGGGCTTCCGCAGTTCCTCTTTGCTTCTCCTCAGAGACCTCCCTCTGCAGGGCCAGAGCGGACGGAGAATGTAAACCTGAAAGGGCCACGGGGACTGAATGGACCATCTGGATACCCCCAATAGGCATCATGGGGATGGGTGCTCGGATCTGCTGCTGGGAGTGTAGTGGAAGATGACTGAAGACGTAGTCGCTCGGGCCTTCGGGGAACAGGCTAGGCCTGCGGTGCTCCAGGCCTCCTTTTTCTCCATATATGTTGAAGTAAGGTGCCTGAGACAATCCCCTTCTCTGTAACCAGAAGGAAAAAAAAAGAGATGTCAGCGCTGCTAGCAGAATTCTTGTTCTGCTGCCAAACCACCTATCTGCTTTCCTGTCTAACACAATCTCCCATTCACGAAGCACCTTTCATCCAGATGGATCCCGAAGCATTTGGAAAACTCCACTAATTGCATATCCAAACAACAGAGGAGGTTTTGCTTAGCTCAGCCCTACAGGGCTCATGCCTCTGAAGTGAAAGGCAGTGGCTAGTTAAGAGAGTTCAGCAACACAATGCAGCAATTTAGGTCAGGAAGTGGAGGGTATTATATTCAACTGAAACTTTGAACAGAATTTGGGGTAGATAGATTTTCATTCCCTAGGAGAAATTTGGCCAGGAGATCCAACTTACCCCCTCTTTTGGAAAACCATGCTGGTAATTTAAACTTTGTTGCAGAGAAATACACATCTCAACATCCCCTGCTCACCACCACTGCTTACAGGGGCATAACAGGGAATAAATATCTGACAGCGTGTATGTATTTTCTGCCTTCTGAAAAATCTGCTTTTGAGCCCCAGAGAAGGCACTTGCTCCCCGGGAGCATTACCCAATCCTTGGTGAAAGCAGATGGGTATTTCCGTGCAAGTTCAAGTGTCTCTGTGCAATGAAGACACAAATTTTTCCAGTCATTAAGACAATGGAGCACCCCTCTGGCTTATCTGCAGTGTAAACAATAAATAATAACAAAAGCACAGGCATCAGCTGTGAGCAAAAGTGATGATTCTGTCCCAGGGAGACTCACCCACTCATAATGGGATTGAGAAGAATGGGGGATTTTGTGACGGCTAATAAAAGCCAATCTTGCAATATTGACATTTTCACTGCCTTCCCATTAGTTCCTGCCTTGGAAGAATGAATAGCTCCATCTCCACTCAGTATTAAATATGCCCTGGGCTTTTGTGTTCCTTTTTTTCCATTCTTAAGTTTTAAAATTTGTTTGCTATTTGATGATTAAGTATCATTTACTGCTGACCAGAGGAGTAATGATGACAGAAGTGCAGGATGACATTTTCATAATTATGTGTGGGATTTGGCCACGCAACTCTCAGGGACTCTCATATGAAATTAAATGAATGAAAATGCTCATCTCTGCTCTGTAAATTGACCAAACACGGATCAATTGCCCCAGAGCTGTAGTGCTACCACAGCCTTGGTGTGGCAGCCCGAGGACCGTGCTGCTAAATGCCAATGCATTAAAGTGGCAGCACTTCACTGCTGGGAAATCCTACCTCTCAAGGCATTAAGCAACCTCTTGATCCCATCCCAGGGAGCTGGTTTAGGGGGCAATTAAAGATTCAGTTTCTGTGCTACCCAAGGGCTCAATCTCACTGTGCTCAGATGCTTTGTCCCGTTTAATATAAATCAATGTCGAGACAGGAAAGGGTGACCCGTAATCATCAGACTTGAACTTCAGAGATATTATTCAGAGACTAATCTATGCTGGGAATTTTCCTATTCAGAAAGTGAGACGCTTGAGTCTCATAAAAGAGAAACTGTCACAAGAAAGCACAGTGACAGCACATTATATTGCTGAATGGGGAAAAATAAACTGCATTTGCCAAGCCACAAGACAGTTCACCTACCCTGTCAGTCCTTCCTATCGCTAACCTCACCTCTGCACAGCTGCTTGCCTCCTATTTTTTTTCCATCTTTGGTCTGTCAACCAGTTTTTCAGTCGTATTATCCTTTTGGATGTTTCCTACACCATGACATTTATTACTATTACCTCTGATGTGCACTTGGGCTAAGGGAAATTGAGCAAAAAAAAGAGTAAAACTCATCAAAGAATAAACCTAGACACACACAGATCTCTAATTGAGAAAGACACTGGCTTCATGTTTTACCCTGCCAGAGTTTCATAAGGGAATAGAGCAAGAGTCTGTCCTTGTTGGACAGAGCTGGCTAACATGACAGAAACTGTTATGTGCTTTGAGATCAGCAGCAGCATCCAGTATGTGTCTCATATGCCTGATTTTAACATAGACAGTGACAGTGTGTGCATGTCACTGGATATCTTCCAAGCCTGGCTGGGCACATACTGGATTATTTTTCTCTAGCTCTGGCAGGTAAGTTTGGAAACAGGTAACATAAATGGTTACAGTCACTAATAACTGTTCCTGCTGCTTTTATTTCCTTTACCAATATCTAGCATTTTCATCCCTACAAGCAGACACACATATACATATTCACTGTCTTTTTTTCAACAAGCATCCTGAAAATCCAAAGACTATTCAGTTGACAGGGCAAGTATTAGATCACAGAGCACAGTGCAGGAAGTTACAGTATCTTTTTGCAGTGCAGTCAGAATTGATTGCTGCCAGTGCCGTGAGATGAGCTCTTCTCTTTGTCAGGTGATGGGAATCATGTTTATTTCCTATTAATTCTCATTCATTACAGTTTAGCATATTTCCCTTCAACTGCAGGTGACATATAATTTCCCAAGCAACAGTATTCTGTAGCAGCTTTTCACTAAATGCTCTGACCTGGTCACAAAGCTAGACTGCCACATCACACCCCTGAGCAAAGCCATATCCAGCTTCACAAGTCCCTCAGAATGCCTCAGGGATGAGATAGGGTTTACCCTGTATCTGGTACATCACCCAAATCAGGCTGTGGGAGATTAAGAGGAAGATCACATTTCAAAGCCAAGTACCCTTCACAGACATCCTCTGGGCAGCCTCAGACCACAGCTTGCAAAAAGATGTTGGGTGGAAAACAGCCTATTTGATTAGCATGGCATAATGTACTTGAGGTTTTTCAAAGTTGAAAACCAGAAAACACTGAACTCTATAGTGAAATTCAGTAACAGAGCATATTACCAATGTGCCTCCTGAAAGACACGATGCGTAATAAAGGGACTATAACTCCGTGTGGCCTTTGGTTTCAGGATCAGCTCAATCTGCAGCTCTACAGAGAATGCACCACAGCAGCCCAGATACACCAGTGAACCTATTTACAGTTTACCTGGACTTGAGAAGTTTCTGGCTCTCTGTACAATTTTCCTTAAGATGATAAAGTAGTGAGTGTTTGGGAAAGGATTTAATATCTATGTTTGGGATGATCAAAGAACCTTAAGTCCTATCAACTTTCAAGTGGTAACAGAGGTGCCTAATTCCCTTCTGAATATATCAAGACAGGCTTCAGGTTTCAAAATGAATGAGACAAGCAACAAAATGGCAACACAAGCAAAATCCACTTCTGCCCAGAAGCTAAAATAGCTGTGACAGACAAGTCTGTACCACTCACAGCAAGATACCTTCTTGATCTCATTGTGTCTGTCCTGGGACTGGAAGAAGAGGCAAAAGTTCTGGTCTGCACTAGGAAGCAGCAGGGAGTACTAAGGACTGGGACAAGCAGGAATGGAGTGAAAACTGTTTGTGCTGGATCCCATATTCATGATGCAGGTGTTGTAGGTTTGGAAGGGAAGGTTGTTTCAGATTAGCCCTATGTGGTCTCTTTGCAGTCACCTGAATGGCCACTCACAGTTCACCTGCTGCCCTCCTGGTGCACATTTTTTCAGTTTAATTCCATCTGACAACAATCTAGGTCACTTACTCCAAGACTAGTCTGAAAATGTGAATCAAAGCACAAAAAATGTGGTAACATGCCTGATCCAAACTAAAATGCTAAGAAAGATCCACTCAGGGTGAGCACATGAAGCCTTCTTACTCCTTCTCTTTCTCTCAGGAATGGCAGAAGGTGACTGAGAAGAAGAATCTGAGACTTTGATAATGTCATCAGCCTCCTCAGAAAGAAAGAAACCTTTGGCATTGACAGAAGAGAAGATCCTGAATGTATTTAGAGAGCAGAAGATATCTGGCTTTAATTTTAAAGACACCAATTTAACTTGTCAAAGCCAAGTGTGACCCAGCTTAGACTAGAGACTTAGGCTACTTTGGAGAGAGTATTCTGTTGCAAGAGTGTGTCCTATTATTAACTGCCAAAGGAAAAAAAGTGTATATATTTTTGTATTTTTATACAATCTAAAAAAATAGCTACTTTCACCATGCTCTTATCCACTTCCTAAACAAGTGATTTCAATTGCTTTCTCTGTGGTGCTTTCGATGCCAGAGCACTTTACAAGCCTTTTGCACAAGATCACCAAAGTGCATGGACATTCAACAGGAAGCAACATGAAGGGCAACTAGACCAGCCCTGGCCAAACAGACTAGAGCAAACACATCAATTTCAGCTGAGAAGAAAGAAAACTGGCCTCTTCTGGGAACTGCAAGCACTAGAAGCACAAAACTGCTCTTATTCCTGCAAGGACTGGAACCCAATGCAGCTCTTAAAGTATTTTAAGAGTAGTAAACTGACTTGTGTATCACCAATGCAGCTGCTAAGGATGTTCTGGTTTGCTGGATTTCACTACTCTAAAAGTGAAAAACAACCCTTATTCCTTTTTCTTCTCTGACAACTTTCACTTACAGCAAGCTCAGGCGTTATTTGTCTTCCCACATGCTGAGTACAATAACTTGTGTTTCACTTAAGTTTGTCTAATGTTTGGCTAAAGTACATATTCCAGAAAGGCACTGAGAGATGAGGAATCTATCCCTTCCTTTCTTGCAGTCATTTGTTGTGATGGGCAATCATCCTCACTTGCCATTTCTTCCATTTAAGTTTGCTTGGGCTCCACTTCCAGAGACACCTCCTGTATTCAGTTTGTAGTGACTGCTGAGGTCTGGCCTTTACTCTCAAAACACTCAACATGCCAAGTTACTGATGTTTTCTGTAAGACAATTGATCTTTTACATTGTGTTTTTCACTGCTGCATGCCTGACTCTACCTCAAAAATAACATAAGCTTTAGAAGTCCATCTGGCATGGTGGACTTTTCAAAAGAAGGAGCCAGAGGTGCTAAGAGAGCCCTTGCAATGTGCTAAATGCCTTGCTGAAAGGTGTGCATAACACACAAGGAAAATTTACAGCAAGAACTGTCAGATGGCCAAGGATGACTGTTAACATTTGCTTTTGCTAGCATCATTACACATCCAAAATCTACTACAGGGTGCCAGTGTGTCTCATGTGGGACTGAGGGACTGGGGTACCCTGCACAATGTCAGCCAGAGAATCCCATATGACCCCGTTCATTTGATACCAAGACATCATGACTGGTTAAACTGGAGACTCTTCCCCCACTTGTGCCTCCTCACTTAGTCAGTAGAACTGCTGGTGGGATTTGTATCCTCTCTCAGCTGTGCAGTGACAGCTCCTGTGAGAGTGCAGCAGGGTTTCAGCATGCCCTTTCTCAAGGACCATTTGATCTGCCACCCCTCTCCATTGCTCTCCCAAACAACTTACTAGGTCCTGGGGCTATGTCTAAGATGTGGGAGAAGTACCTGTGTTGCTCTCTCCTATAAGCATGGCCACCCACACTGCAGCTTTCCCTTACAGCCCTGAAATGCTCTCAGCTCTTTTTGGTCCACTCCTGCTCTAGCCATCTTTGCCCAGGTGCATCCCTCCCTCCATTCCTGGGAGCACATAACACCTCAGCCTGACTCTACAGAGAAAATCACACCAGAGCTCTGAAATGCTGACTGTATGAGCTCAGGGTTCAATTCTTCCCCTCCACAGAGGAACACTGCAAAGACTACATGGAGAGTCAAGAAGACTGGGAATGGGGAAGCAGGGAGAAGAGGCCAGCCAGGAGAAAAGCAAGGAGCAAGGAGCTCTGAGGTAATCTGAGACCGTCACATCTTGCCCAGGTCGAACTCACACACAGGCAGGCAGTGAGAGGGCAGCCACAACAGCAACATGGTGAGGGAAGTATAGTAAATAAATAAGTAAATTCACACATAGCAAGGCCATTCCTTACCTCTGAAGATGTAACCTATTTGTGGGGGGAGTGCTTTGTCAATGCTAGGGCTGGTCAAAAGTGCCAATCTGGCAGTTTCTGAGAGCTGATTTACCGAAAGGGAAGAGCACAGACAGCAGCTGTGCAAGTTTTGTGTATTTCCGCCCAGACAGTTGTGGCACTTTCTGCATGGCAGACAGCTGCCTGCTCCTCTCACACAACAATATTCTTTTAAATTCCAGCCACAGATCCTGATTTTAATGTGCACTTTGCTTTTCCAAGACCTTTCATTATCTTAGCATTTTTATTCCATTGAACAATACCCAGTGATGGGCACCATACCTCAAAAACAGGACTTTAAGCCTCGACCTTGGCTTGATCTCACCTGAGAGTCCAGGAAGTAAAAGATTTTTTTACAGTGCAGAAGCAAGCCTCACACACCATGTAAAAAGCTTTCTGGACCATTTAAATTTTTTATACATATATATATGATGAATATGGAGGCAGAAAATGCAAACCAGCCTAATTTCATTGAAGTTGATGGAGCTACTCAAGGTTCTACCAAGTGAATGCTTGCCCCTTAGTGCATATAAATGCATCAGCATCCTGACTTGATCCCTGTCTATCCCAAATTTCTTCCATTTGCTCCAGGACTTCCCACCAAGGCTCAAAGTTTATGCCTCCTTTTCTATAAAGCTGCAAAGATTTCTGAAACGCACAAATCCAGTAAGAGCAACAGTTTTTGACAGGAGGAATGAAGATACTCTTTCATACTTACTGAATGTCCCAGTGGAATAGATTCAGACTGCAAATATTGACCCATGGACAATGCTGGATTATGGTACAAGCCCCTCCGGGGAGACGCCGCTCTAACAGAGGCCATGTATCTCCTCTCTCGCCTGGGAGACAAATCTCTTCGGACAGACACGTCTTTCCCTGGGGACATCGGTCTCCTTGGCGATAGGTGACGTCTTGGTGACACGTCCCGTCTTGGTGACAACTCTCTCCTCAGCACAGCCTCCTTCCGTGGGGAAAGGTGCCTCATGGGTGAAATATCTCTTCGGGGTGACAGATGCCTTCTGGGTGACAAATCCCCTTTTGGCATTAAATACCTCTTTGGTGAGTTATCTCTGTAGGGTGAAGAATCGTAGCCAGGTGACGATTGTCGACTGGAAGGTGAGAGGTCCCTCGGAGAAGAACTGGGATCTAAGGAAAGCGTGTAATCCTCATCCATGCAGCTGGGTATGTCCAATCTGTCTTTATCAGGCTCTGAATCCGTACTCTTACTCTGGAAAAACCTCTGATATTCTGTCATTTGCGTGTCTTCACAGGAGTCACTGGGTGTTATGAGCTGAGTAACCTGAATGCTAGGTAAGGTGACCAAGTAACTGATGAGGGAAGAGTGTCCCACTGAAAGGGAGCCCTCGGGGGAAGCCCCCTGCGACGCCCCAGCTGAGTTCACTGACAGGGAGGAGAACCGAGGGGGCTGCGGGCTGGTGCTTCTTGATCTGGTTTTTGGTGTCGAGTCTCCCTGAGTATCATCAAAATCATCCTCATCTTCATCATCATCATCATTGTCATCGCCGTCCTCGCCATCCGATTCCTCCGCGTCAGAAAACTGGTGCTCTGCTGACAGCCCTGCCAGGTTGCTGCTCTTCTCTGCCTCCTGCTGCATGTCCTCCATGTTTTCTGAAACAGCCACAGCAAGTCCAAATGGTGAGCACACACCCCACCTCTCACACCACATCCATTCCCCACCCCGCACACTCATGGCCATCGCTGCATGCTCTTCTTCTGGGATGGCTGCATAAAGCCATTCCTCATCGACTAAAACCATATTTTTTTCAAAATAATACCTTAAAACTCTATACTGGAAAGGAAGTACGAAAGCAAATTCATCCCACACTACCTTGCAACTTCACTAAATGCTGCCATTTCTCACATCTTAAGTGGAAAGATTGGGAGCCTCATATGAGACAGATGACAACTGGCCATACTTTTATTTCTAGCTCCTCTTAATGTAAAAAAGTATAACTCAGACAACTAGATATGTTTTTTTTTTACTTCCTGTTTATTAAAAAGTTAACTCTCAATTTAAAAATGCCCCAAATACTCTTAATATATTTTCCCATGCCCATCACTGTGCTAAAGTGCAATGAGTCATTTGCAGACTCCATACTTTCCATACTTTAGCTGGAATGAGGCCATTCCAACTAAATTAAATCATTTTGACATACCTGCTTCTTCAGTTTCAGCATCATCTACAGATGTCATTGATACTCCAAGCTCCAAGCATTTTTTCATGTGTGCTTTAGACTTCATATGTTTTGTCAGATTTCCTATGGATCAGAGATTAATGTAATTAACGGACAACAACAAAGATCACTCTTCAAGTAAGGTTTTGGTGTATCTTAGCTCCATTATGCTGCAGATGATGTGTTTTAGCTTTAAAAAACACCACAACAAGACAGGGCTGACTCATTAAGACCACTGCCCTCAGAGCCTGTTTTAATGAGACTGGGTTTTTATATCTTAAGAAAATAAAAAATTCAAATAAACTCAGGGCCTGAGAGGTACATAGGCATCTCTCCGATTTTCCATATGATATTTAGGTACTCCTAAAAAACTTCACTTTTGGAGGTTATCTATTCCTGGATTCACTGTGCATGATATGTACAGAATGCCTAGACATCGAAGTAAGTCCACAGCACAGCAACTATTCAGGGCTCATGCTCCTATTTACACAGTGGCATTTTCAAGGTAGGGGCTCTCCCCTTTACTTCACACATGCTTTCCAAATGCTCCATGTATTTGAAGCATTTTGAAGCAAAAGTACCCCACAAAAAAAAAAAAGACAGTTATGGGAGACTTCTCTATGCAAGTTTATCATCTAGCTGCAGTCTCTGAACTGAGAGGAGCTGTGCTTACAACTCCCACTTGGGATGTGGGAAATTCAGGTTCAGCTCACAGATTTAGAGTAGGGATCTAAACCAGACACAGCAGAGATTTGAAAGCAAATCTCCCATTCCCCTGAGGGAGCAATCTAACACTAGACTATTGACTTTCTGGAGTGCCTGTCTTGGTCTGTTTTCTCACAGATAAAGAAACTGGGTTGAGATTGGCCCCAAGAGACATTTCATGACAAAGAATCTTGAGCACAAAGCACAAGCTGGAGAATATCGCTCTAATCCACTTGCCACTTCAGTCTCATTTGCAACAACCAAAAGGGAAAGCATGGCACAAGCAAACCCAACCCACTACCACGAAAAGATGCCTCTTAGCTCAAGGACAGCCCTCTGGAAATGCATTTATGCTGCTTCCAGGACCCCAACCAGCATCTCCAGATGGTGTTGTGGCACACTCCATCTTGGTGCAGGAACACTGCACCTCTCTGCTGGATAGTACAGGTGTGCTTACAAACTCACAAACCAGGTTCTTTTCCTCTGACTTTCAGTTCCAGCTAGTTCAAATAATTCCCTTCTCAGTAGGAGTTTCTTGTGCCTGTGCACTGCATGAAAAGGCTAACTTGGCCATTGATGCTTCTGGATGGCTAAATGGTCAGAAAAACTGAAAGCCTAATACCTCTGAAAGTTTGTCCCTTACTGCTCTCAGCAAAATAGCAACAATAGTTATGAGGCTGACAACTGCTTATAATCAGTAATACACCAGTAAAACACTTCTTGGACTTCAAAAGCTAACTCAGTCTTTTCCTGCTCATGCCCTTCTTGTGCAACAGCAAACCACCTCCTCCATGTTTCTTCTTCTTTGTCAGAATTGCCAGCCTCAGCAAGCAATTTCACTTTTGTTTTTCCATGCCACCTCTTCTTCCTGGAATGTTCTCTCTGAACACAGCTGTAAAACCACAGTACTGTCGAGTACTTCAAGTCCCTCCTCAAGACCCATTCCTCCAGCAATGTCAAATGTAAGCAATGATATGAGAACAGCTCACCAGAGGGTCTATTGGGACGACAAACAAGCAGCTCCTTGTCTTTGTCTTTACATGCCCATGAAAGCTCTCATCTTAAATTAGGCTGATGGGTCTACTACCATCCATCAGCTATTCCCATCTTTGGCACAGGAAGAAGTGCTGGAGTCATGGAAACTATTACAATTCTCAATCCACAAAACAGCCATGAAGCTGCACTGGGATCTTGGGAGAAATTTCCTTCAGCTTCCTTTGTCCCCCTTTGAGTTAAGTTTCACTGCACTGGGACCAGAATGCCAAAGGGAAGCTAAAAACCTGAGAATTTAAGGCTCATTTGGGCTGTGCTAAAAAGAAATGATAAAAAGGAAAGGATTTTTTCTTTCAAGGCAATGGTTGCATCACAAATCTGAATTCCAAAGAATATCATTATCTGTGGCCTCAGGGTGACAAATGGAAGCTTTTTTCTGTGCTGATAAATACATGTGAACAGAAGCTATCAGATCTCTATTCATAATTAATGCCACAGTGGATGGAGTGGCCCATCTGGGAGACATACATTATTTATAAACTTGAAACTGACCCACTGTAAAGCCTGTGAAGGCATGTATTCCTCAGCAGCTGATGCTCTGCTTCTACATTATGTCATAAGAAGTGTAGTCTCCTGGTGGCATTTAAATGTTGCTGCAGCTAAAATTTGCACCATGTAACAGTATTGGCAGAGTATTATTTTTCAGGGTAGTTATTATACTATTACCTTTTCTCTGCAGAGAAAAGGACCAGACAAGAGCCTACAGGTCTTAATAAGGTTATCCAAGGAGTCTCAAAGTCTTACAAAATCCCTGAATCAATTAAAAAGAGAACAAACTCTCTTATACAGTCCTGTATGTATAAACACAGCAATTTTACTCTGAAGAAAATACTCTCCTTGATTGCAATGGGTGGTTGGGTCCCAGAGGGCAAAATAGCCCCAGAAATGGCAAGAGTTCAGCAAAAAGGGTCAAGTACCTTTAGTTTTGAAGGCAAAATTGCACAACTTGCATACATAAGGCCGGACATCAGTGTGAGTGCGGATATGTTTTTTGAGCATGCTTGGCTTTTTACAGCGAATGCCACATTCTTCACAAATGTACTTTCCTCGGCCACGACCTCTGACATAGACATAATCCTCATTTGATTTATACCTGTTGGAAGAGAGCAAGTATTTCAGTCACACAGACTCTAGGTCTCATACATGTATAAATATCATTTCTGTGCACCTGATCCTCATCATCAAAGCAAACTCACAGAAGTCCAAAGGAACTACTGAATTTTCAGTCTGGAACTCATTAAGTATTTGGCCTTCAGTGAATGTACTGGTCCCAAGGCACTTAAACAATATGAGACCAACAGGTTGCAGTATGAGAACAGTATAAACACCTTGTCAGGAAACCAATGAACAACCATTCCTGTAGACACAACTCCAAATACAAGCCTGCAGGTTGGATTTATCTCAGCTCACTGTAATCTTGTACAGCACAGACATTTACCACACTGAAAACACCACTGTTTTGCAGCACGGTTCATTTAACTATTTTAGTGTATTTATCCCTTGGGATCAGATAAATCACATCCTGGAAATGCCCATTTCTTCCCATTAAGTGTAAAGGGAATGTGGATGACGAGCAAGGATGTATGCATTTACATTGCAGATGCCTGACATTCCCAAAGATACATCTCTCCCTAAAGAGACACCGAGTTGAGCTCACTCAGATATGAGATGCTTTAGAAATAAAATGGTATATGTCAAACATGGATACTTTGAAGGAAGCTATTACTGAAATTTTTCTTAGCACAGATATAAGTTTCTATGCTATTTTTTCTGATCACATAGTGGATAGTTAGAAAATAAACAAGATATGAAAATCTATGTAAAGCTGTACATTGCCTTTATTATCATGCTAAATTTTTAATACCGAAATCTGAAAGAGTCTAGGGAATCTACTCAGGCTATTCTGAGGTTTGAAGACTACTGGGCATTCCTTTGGGGAAGAATTCCATCCTTATTCATCCAAAGTAAAATCCAGGAAGTGCAACTATTGAGAAATAATATTTTTTTCTGCCCTCTGTCCTCCATTGCCCTCTTCCTAAGCAGCACAAAGTACTTTCAGTCATTCTGTGGATGCACAGCCCACAAAATATCCTTGGTACTGACATTCAGTACTTTAAATTAAAAAAGGCTGTGTGAAAGATTCTGTTAATGTGATGATAACTCTACAAGAAAAAAAGTGGCAATTTTTGGGTTACAGAGCTGGAACATTTTTCAAGTGTGCTGTTCTTAGATGAACACTTTCCCATATGTTTAGCTATATCATGGACAATATAAATACTGAAGTTAGTATCTTAGAAAATCATAAACCAGTGTCCTGTTCTCAAGTCCATCTTCTTATTTATTAAACACATCAGCTCCTCTTTCAAATATGGATGCCTAAATTCAGTTTTTTTCATCTCATTTCCAACAAAGTTGTACCTCACCCATTTCCTTCATTGTTCTGGCAGCATGGGCAAAACTGGCACAGTCTAATGTAATTTAATGTTTAGTCATTTCTCTAGCAGGTTTTCTGTACAACATTTTTAGGATCTTGGTGGTCTGGCTGCCCTATTTCCCAGGTTCTCCTTCATATGCACATGCCAATGACTGCTAGTCTCTATCCACTGCTTCATCAACCACCTCCAAGCTTTCTCCCAGAGACAAAAAAAATGCCCATTATCATTTGAAATACTGCCATTTTATCTTCTCTTCATCTCTCCTTACAATCTGATTTTGCTGGGATGGAGTCTACCATATCACCCCTGATTGATACTGGTAAGATAAATGCTGTGCTATTACATGTGCTTTTCTGTTGCTCCATCTCTGCTCTTCTGCTTGACCTCATTCCACTGGCTTCTGTCACCTGTCAGATCCCACTGGACACAAAGACAATGATAAAACATGTGTCTCTTCATCATTCATAGATGGTTTTTGGCCACTACTGACCTTGACTCTTTAAGTATGCTTCATCATAACAATGACTGTAAGAGAAATGACACACACAAACTTGACATTTAAAGAAAAGCTGGTGCAAAAACTAAAAGACCAGAAGTCTGAGACTATGATGATTACCTTTTAGACCTCAGGAACACTAGATCTTACTGCTAACTCGTGATTCTTTCAAAGCTTTGAATAATTTCTCCCTCCTTACTACGCAATGTCCATGAAAGGACTTCGGTCACTGCCGCTCTGAGTTTGACTAGGATAGGACTCTTGAGTTAAAAAGCATTAACAAGTCTCAGAGTCTTGCAATTTCTATCCAAAATGTTATTTTATTTGGGTTTTTCAATGATAGTCTATTACTGATAGATATGAAAGAACAAACATAAGCAAACTGTGAATTCTTGCTGTCAGCTGATCATGTCATTAAGCTAGGTGTCAGATGAGCAGGCATACTTGTCCTGTCCCTCCTTTCTTTGCACACCATTAGTAACCAGCTGTACTGCAGCAAGTACTGAACTTCAAACTACTGCTTTTCTTTGAGGAATACTGCTTCATATCCCATCAGTCACATCTGCAGTCACAGATGATGGAAAGCAGATTCTGAGATTCAGATAATTTGAATCAAGCCACGTGCCAGTGGTAATAATGCGGTGGTTATGTTCTTCCTTCCAAACTCCCTCTGCCTACAACACTTACAAAATGCTCTTGATGGGCTTTATGCAGCAAGGTGATGATGTGTTGTGATATCTGGTGATACTGGCTGATGGTTGGACTCAGTAATCTTAGAGGTCTTTTCCAACCACAACAACTCTACGATCCTATGATCTACTTTTTGCCTCAATTCTGATTCTGTTCCTTCAGCTTCTCACTCATCCCCAGCCCCAGATATCTGGTTTTTGCCCAGCTGCCACATGAATGCTCCAGGCCACTGGCACAAGGCAGCTGCAGAGCTGCACTTCCCTGCCAGGTGGACAGGCTTTCCCACAAACCAAAAGCAGACAAGCACAGATCTTTCTCAGCTAATTACCTTCTTCATATCTATGAAACAAAAGCAATCACAAAGCCTAAGGAAACACCACAATGAAAATATCCTGCAGAAACAAGATATGACCATCTATGCTTGTCTGTCCAGGGGAGAAAATGGGACCCAAAGACAACAGATATTTGCTATATAGTTCATTGCACTACGTGTTGAAAGGAGATGGAGATGTGCTTGAAGAGAGAAGAACAAAATAGCTCGACAAACAGCCAAGAACAAGCAAGCAGAGAAATCCACCTGTGTCAAAAACTAGCTTTAAGCCATAAACAATAACTTGAAGAGAAGAACAAATTCAATAACCAGGACAGAAAGCAATGCAAGATATGACAATTATATCTAAGGTATATTACATCAATTTCAAAACAGACGAATGAATGTCTAGAATGAAAAGAAGGAATCTATTCTTCCACAAAGAATTCTTGTAAAATGTACCATAAAGTTATGATGATGAGTAAAGAGTGGACCTACTGACACTGCACCACCTCATTTGCTGTAGTTTTGCAGTTTATATGTTTCTATTGAGGAAGCCCCAGTCTATTGCACAAATTATTTTTTCTCCCCACTCCAGAAATTAATGTACACATCAAGGTTTCTAATGTTTTGTTTTACTCAAAGGGTATCTAAACATAGCCAAGTATTACTAGGAGACATTTCTAGGTGAATGTGAACTATATGATTTTACTCAAACAGTTTCATGAACCTTATTGGTGTACAGGAAAACTTAAGGTAGTGCAAGTAACACATGAAATGCCTTGAAGTATTAGATAGTAGAGGTTTTTTTTAGAGTGATTTGCTGCAGCTCACACTTATCTGAATCCTCCTTTAAGTTGCTTTTCTTAACACACTTTTACTCTTCTGACCTCTCATCATGCAGCTTACATCAAGGCAGACTATCTTCAGCTGGGTCATCCAAATTCAAAAATGGTACATAGTGGGAAGCAGGCAAATTTTATACTTCAAAGTGGATGTGAGTTGAAGCAACAGCTCTTTAAATTCCTTGTAAACTTAGGCTCACCACTGAATTTGGGTCACTCTTGTAAAGCCAGTCTACTGGCTTAGGTACTAGGACAAGGTACAACTACAGAGAACAGTCAGGATAAGGGTGCCTGGGCCAGCACACCTATAAAAACCTCAAAAATAACTTTTTCAGTCTTTCAGGCAAGATGTAGGCTATACTCCTTCAGTGTTGCAGACTACAGAGAAATGGCATCGATAATTTCATGGAGACTATTCAATCTTAGACAAAAACATAGTGTCAATGAAGGACAACTGAGATTTTAAAGGGAACAAACTAAAAAGAAGGAAATGGATGTATGAATTTCTCACATCTCCCTCCTGACCTATTTAGTTACCCCAATAAAACAGTGCTGTGAGACTATCTGAGTTTGGTAAGACTGAAAACACATCTTGAATAGCCACCTGACTATGCACTACTAAAATCTGGCAAACTAATTGCATTGTGTCAGAATTCTGTAAAAGAAACTAAACAATATCATCAATGTTAGAGTATAGTGCAGAGACAAACAAGTGTCTATTTAATTTTCTTAACAAGTTTCATACGCCTCAAAACAGTGTTAATTGGCTTTCCCCTTTTTGTTATTTGTTTCTGTTATCACTTGAGTGATAGATGGCAGTAAAATGAAACATTATTTTCTCAACCATACATGACAGATCTATGGATTAGGCTTAGATGCCATAGATTTCATTGACATCTTACATTTTATCTCCAAAATCCAACCTCAGTAAATAATACAATATTAAAAGAATAAGACTAAGCCGAGTCAACCCGTTCAACTGAGTGGAAGTACACAGTGCCTAAAAATGGAAACATGTCCTCATGGAAGTCATTAAACACATAGAAATGGTATAGAAAATATCAAAATGTTAACAGTTCATCCACTTCCTTATGACTTAAAGAATTAAAGTAACAATTTTGAGTGAGTGTTCTCACACAGATGGAAAACAATTGTCTTAATAGTAAAGTAGATCCCAAAGTGAGTATACAGGTACCCTGCAGTGCATTTTAAGACTGACAAATACACAAAGAGACTTGGGAGCTACAAGACATGACAAGAATACAGGAGACTGTTCAAATCCTAATTCATTCATATTCATTTTCAAATGTCTTTAAAAGATAGGCTGAGCTTGAAATTTCCAGTTATATTTTCTTACCCTCCTTCAAAGATTTTAATTCGTATCGGCTCAGTTTGTTTGGATGTAATGTCTTTATCTCCATGAATGTCTCCTTTTACTCTTTCTTTTATAATATTCCCCACTACTTTCTTTTCAAGCTTGCTGCCAAACAAGAAGAATGGCTCGTGTTTCATCTGTAGAACAAAGTCAAGGAAGGGTGTTACTGCTGGAGCATACAATAAACGCACACTTCATTTCAAATACTTTTAACATACCAGGTCAAAGCCAAACTCTCATTTTGGTCCAACTCTATATGATGAATTAATCTGTCCCATTTAATTTGACAGAGAATAAGAGAGGAGGCAACATGGACAAATTTTTACGAGAGTCTTGACAGAAAAGACAATACCGTATCTTTCCTCAGAAAAAAAAATCATGGAAAATAGATATGGAAAAGCCTCAGAAGGTAATTTATTGCCATTACAGAGTTTTCCCTGGCACCATTAGCAAATGCTTAATCCATGAGGAAGAGTCAATATGTAAAAGACATTAAATGGATCTGAAGATCCTTACTCAATTTTAGCTTAATCTTTTCTTAGAGATGCACATGGATGTTTGTGTCTGACACTGTTTAAACTGGGAAAAATAAAGGGCAAAATAAAAGGAGATAATGTATCAGGCTCTGGCACTGGCACACATAAAGGGAGGGCTTTAAAAGCCTCACTTTTTACATCTGATTTTGAAAATGGAGACAGAGACAGAGACAGCAGAAGTAGCAGAGTTTGCAGAAGGATAAACTGAGGCTCAAAAGTTGTCTTGGAAATATGTCACTGGCTGATTTCCCAATGGGGAATCTTTTTTTTTTTTTTTTAATAAACCATTAACTCACATTTTATAGTTTACTATAAATTTCTCATATAAACATACATGAATTTAATTTTATTAAAATTTCTTACTTACCTGAGCGAATTGCTTCCATGCACTTGATGACGTCAGTTTACCAGCTCCAGGTCTGTGCATAGCAGCCAGGGTGTAGATTTCCGTGGTGTTTTTTTGCTTGGACCTTAAAAGTGCTAAAGTGGTCTTTGTACTTAGCCCAGATGGGTTTGGGTTACATGAACTTATACACCATGAAGCATAAACAGAAGCTTTGAGGGTTGGCTGCTGAGTGTAATTGGGTTTTGTATAGTTTAAGAAACACCAGCTCACAGTAGTCGTAGTACGTAGACTTGGGAACTGAAGGATTTGCTGAAAATCTGCTACATCTGTCAGGAGAATGGTTGAGGCTGTGACTTTCCCAACAGTATTAGATGACATCTGGACTAACATCCCAAGAGGTAATTTTTGATGTTTCAGTTGGTCTTCTGTCTGAATTTCTCCTGGTGGCAATGAAGACCTCTGTGGACTCATGCTCATATCTGAGGCTGTTTCATCCACATCCAACTCTTCTGGTGAGTCTCTTCCTTCAGATGGGCCACTGGACTTCTGTCCAGGTGATGCGGAATCAAAACTGGAAAGTTTCTCTCTGCTCAGTGGGAATGCATCAGCTCCTGCCATGCTGACAGGTGGGAAATCTTGAGATGATGAGGATGATAGCGATGAAGAGGGTGTCATGGATGGCAGACTTTCTTTTGGCTCAGTAGCACAGCTTTGCCTTACTAGTTGAGGCTTCTGCATTCTTGGAAAATCTTTCTTTATATCTGAATTAGTTAACTCAACCGCACTTAGTTCTTCAACTATCTGCCCATACATCTTTTCTTCCTTGACTCGTTTCTGCTGCTTGGTCTCCATGAAAAGTTCCAAGCTGCTGGCAGGGGAAAGCATTCGTTTGCTTCCTCCCAAGGTAGAAGCCATGTCAGAAGTGGAAGGCAAACACAAGGGAATTGGTGGCTCCAGTCCAAGTGGAAGTGTCTGCGGCACTTTCCACAACGGATATTTTTCTAGTCCTCCATGATGACCCAACATCTGAGCTATGTTAAATCCAATTCCTTGCATGGCTGCATTAGTTGCCAATGTTCTTTGAGAAACTGTCTCATCAACTTTACAAATTACAATTGCAGGACTGTTGCTCTGTCCAAGGATCTGGGAAATGCTTGTGTACATGACACTACCATAAGATGGCACGTGGGTTTGAATCCTGACGGGAACCACTGTTCCTGGCAAAGACTGTACAGATCCATCATTTGCAGAGTCAAAATCTGTCTGAAGATGCTGCTCAGAGGAGGTATCTGTTGCTTTAATGCTATGGTCTGACTGGTACTTAGCAAGAGTACTTTTTGAATACGGCCCAGATGTTCCTGAGTAATGCTGGTATGCTTGCTCTTTAGCGTGCACATAATCAGCTGCCTTCTTTCCAATAAGCTCCGGTACATGTTCCAGGTGATAACTTGGAGGTACATCTGTTTGGAAAGGCTGTTTGATATAAGATTTCTGCAGTTGTTGTACAAATTGATGCTGGAAGTGCAGAGGTTCTGTGCAGGACTGCCACAAGATAGGCTGCTGAGATGGTGGTAAGTGAACCATGCAGACAGCTGGATAGGGGAACTGAAACAAGGTGCTGTGAATAGGGGGAAATGGGACTTTTTCCTGATGTGCAAATAGCTGCTGCTGCTCTGAATGATGTTTGTTAGGAATATAAGGTGCTTGTTGGATTAAGGGAGTCCTTAACATTTCTGGGCTGTCTGCAACAAGAGCCTGTTGCTGGGCAAGGTGGGATGAGCTATTACTAAGTTGAGCACAAGAGCCAATAGCCTGTTTTCCAGAGTCATCGACCTGAATGGGCTGAAGTACAGAGGAAGGAGAGTGATGCCAGGCAAGCTGGGAAGAGCGAAGACCAACCTGTGAATGTTCCATCTGCTCCTGCTTTATACTTTGTTCTGTGCTCTGATCAGTCTGGGAAATCTCTGGAAAACCACTGAAGGAAGCTTGGCGAACCAAGAAGCATTTCTTCCTTTCCCGGGATGGAGACAATGCCACAGTAGGTGTTCCAGCTGAGGAGGCATGAGACAGGTTCCCATAATCAAAGGATTTACTTCGGATCTCTGGGATCTCAGCAGCATGAGGACAGGGCATCTGTTCAGATGAGCAGCGTCTCATTTCCCTCTGATGGTGATGCCCAGGGACGGAAAGTGAGTAAGCACCTGCTGGAACTGTTAAAAACTCGGACTGTTTTCCAAATTCATCTTGTTTGGGAGGTGTGATGAACTTCATATTCTCTTCTCTTTCAAAGGACATTGAAAAACTCGAACTGTGAGACAAATTACTTTCTTGGCTAGGGCTGCGAGAGAGGCTTGTACCTGTAGACTCAAAGCTGGACTCCCCGGAGGAGTGCTCCATGTCAGCCAGTCTTAAACGCTTCTTTTTGGGTGGTAGCTTTTCAGCTGGAAGTTGAGAAAGGGTTTCACTTCTCTGAGGCCACTGGAATTCTTCCGTGGGCCTCTCCTGCTCTTTGCTCTGCACTTCTTTATCTTTCTCGGGCTTATCTGGCTCCTCCGTGACACGAATTTCAGGTACCTGTATGTTGTGCTGGCGAACCAGCCTGGGCTGCATATGACACGGCTGAGGCTGCTGGGATGGGCATGGCTTACTGGTGTCAACACCTTCCATTTGTGGAGCTCGGTCTGGGCTCATCGGGGACTCGCAAATCTCACTCTCGCATGTTTCAGATGGTGAATACATCTTCTCCTGCTGGCATGCAATATGTTCTGTAGATTCAGACCTTTCAAATGAGTTTGGCCTACTCAATGAATTTGTGTGCTGAATGACAGAGATGACATTTCCAGGGGGCTTTCTAACCAGTGATTCTGCAGTCTTTTCTTGCTCTGCAGTCAGGGATGTGTCTTCCAGAGAAGCTGCTGGACTTCCAGACTGCAAGTAAGGCCTGCACATTTCAAAACGCTCCACATGGCAATGGGGAGCATTGTCCAGGCCTTGAAGGGCAAATCCACTTCTTGGCACTTCCTGAATCTGGGATTTGGGATCAAAGTCCAAAGGTTGAATTCCCCCAGGGGTGCCAGTTGTACTGCTGCAAATCATAGGACTGTCTTCCTCATCTCCAACACTCTCCTCTTTCCTGCGCTTTCTGTTCTCAAAAGTTGTTCCAAGCATGGATGGCACTGACTGAGATTGTCCAAGTGGATCAATAAAAAACTCTCCCCCCTTGTTCATCCCACCTAAGGATGGTGAGTCCCTGTAGTTCTGCTTCTGAGCTTCAAATTCTTCCCACTTTCTGTAGTGCTTTCCACTGGCATCATAGTCATAAAAGGCCTTGTCTCCTTTCTTCTCTTTTAAGGATGGTCCTTTGTCACCTGCTGTCTGTCTGCTGGAAGTAATAATGATATTTTTCCCCGGTCTTCCATGATAGTCTAAATCTGAGTGTCCCTCCTGTACAGATGGCAGTTCAAAGGCAGCCTGCCTTCTCAACATCCTTTGGTGGGATATTCCCACTGTCCCGGGATAAAACACATCATCAGAGCCAGTCATCTTCTCATCAAATGAATGGCTTCCTCTCAGAGATGGGGGAATACTTAGGCTGTTTGCAGAAGAGGTTGGCATGGAGTTACTTCTAATAAGAGGAGAGGAATCTACTGGGGGCTCTAGAAGGACAGGCACATCACCCTGCTGACTGACTTGGTAAAAGCTGGATTCACTTTTGATGGATGATGTGGTCTGGGATTGTCTACATTCTGTATTGCTGCCTGGATAAACTTGTGTAGATTTAATAGTGCTCAAATTACTGGAGTCAATGAGTTCCTCTTTATTTGGAGTCAGGTGAGAAATATGTTCCTCAAGCATCTTGATATCTAATCTGTTATTTAAAAGAGGTGATGGGTCTGTTTTGCCCTTTCTACCCATTAAGCTGTGTTCCTGATTTGTTGTGGCTACAGTTAGTGCTGTTCTTTGATTAATCCTATAGAATTTTCCAAAAATTATTTCTTCGTAAGACTTTGCATTAGTATTTGGTGGGCTAATTTGCTGCTCAGCGCTTTCTGAGCGGGAAAAATAGCCAGAGTCAGTGCTTCCTTTACTGTGTGGGCTCAGGAGGTTTAATGACTGCTCAGAATCTTGTCCTTTTTTCTCTGACAGTCTTAGTGCAAGTCGCTGTTTAACTGTATGAGAGTCATCAGACTTTGTACTTAAGGATGGGGTTTGCAACATATCAGAGCTAATATATGGTGAACTCTCACTGGGTAACTGAATTCCACTTTTAGGGATAATCAAAATGGGGACTTTCATCGGCCCCACCAAGGACTCTTCCATGGAGGAGTGAAAAGCACTCCTGCCAGCAATGTCCAGTGGGAGCTGTGAGACGGGGCTCAGTTTGTCAGACCCTTCCACCAGGAGCGAGGTCTCCTCATCAGTGTCTGTGCTCTGCTCGCCATCTGAATGTATTTCAGCTTCCACATCGATGTAACTGGCATCGAGGTCCAACTTAGAGACTGCTGACTCTGTGAAAGGTACCAACCCTGCCTTAATTGCATGGGCATGTGACTTCCTGTGTTTGTAAAGGTTGCTTTTCGTCTTGAAGGAGAAACCACAAGGGACACAAGGGTAAGGTCGCTCACCAGTATGAGACCTAATATGCTTTTTAAGTACACTAGGTTTGGCACAGGCCCGATTACAGTAAGGACAAATGTACTTGCCAGGCTTTTTGGGTTTGTGCTCTTTTTTGTGAGCATCTTCTGATTGTTCTAAAGATTTCTGTGAGTATTGGCTGTATGCAGGGTTCAAACTTGAAATCTTCTTCCTGGAGAAACCTCCACTATGGCTATGCATATGAAAAGGAAACAAGTCCTCTGAGGCAACTGATTGCAAGTGGCTAGGAAACTGCCATGGAGGGCCTTCCAAGCTCTGATGTGGCTTTATGCTGTGCAAGAAGCCTTGTGGCAATGAATGCTGTGGAAAGGAAAGTGAATGTTGACATGAGAAAGGGCTTGGACGATGCTGTGGATATTGCTTCTCTGTGACTTGCTGTGCAGCTTCATTTGATGATACCAGTTTCCCAGAACCAAAGAGTTGTGCTGATGCCGTGTTTCCTACTTGCTCGTGATCTATTTGTGGTTGCCGCTGTACTTCTTGACTGCCGAAAGTGCTCATCTTAATAACAGCTGGATGTTCTTGCCTCCATCTGCTCGGTACTTTAGCAGTTTCTCCAGACCTTGAGGTAGCTTTCTGCCCTATAGCTGTGTCCCCAGAGTCCATTTTGTTACACAAGGTCTTAAGTGCTAGTTCACTTGAAAGCTGTGCAGACACATGGAGTGTGCCCAAAGCTGTGCTTTTTAAAGTTTTGTTGCTCCCATTTTTCCAGGGCTGTTGCAAGTTCACAGACTTTTCTTTCTCTTTGGAACTTTCCACGCAGTAGTCTATAGGCATTAGATTTGTGTCTGTGCACTAATGAGAGTATTACACAGTTCTGTTCATGGCATGAACTTTCCTAAACAGTTTATTATACATTTGCAAAGACTTGTTATAGCATTTGGACATTTTCCATTGTTATTAAATACTGAGACGCCGAATGATCCAGAGAGACTTGTGATCTCCTAGAGCAAACTCCTCTTCATCTCTTCCATGGTGACACAGCTATCTGTACAGAAATGTAAAAAAAAAAAAAACAAACAAACCCACACACACCAGTTAGTACAGCCATACTAAACAACATCGGTGCAGACAGTTGCACTTCTATTTAGCCTTACATGGAAATTACTGAGGGACTTAAGCAAAGGTAACTACATTTCACAAAACTCCCTTTTGTGAGCAGACACAGTAAAGACTGGCTCCAGAGACTGCACACAAGCATAATCACTACTCAATAGCAGCTCTAGGAATAGAAAGTAGAGACCTACACTTTCCAAATTAAACAGTAGCTTTGGAAGGCTTTCAGGGGACAGTTTAAAGGCTTGATCTCAGAAAGTCCACCACATACTTTCAAAGCTCTTTCAGCAAATCACTACTGAAAATAGAAGCCTAACACCGTGAGTGGGAATTACCTTATCCAGTATTACTCACCTACAGTTCAGACATGCACTTCAGTCACCTGGCCTTCCTCTCAAGTCAAAGGAGGTTGATCAAAGAAGAAATCTTTCCAGATCATGATATGTGCTTCTGACATAGAGGCCATGTCTATGTACATGGCCCTCCATTATGGAGATGCTTGTTTCTTACAGTCAACTAGGCAACTTGGGGTATATACCAAATATCGCTAAAAATTGCTGAAGTGAGGTACTTCTTACCTTAGGTCATCTAACTAGTTTATAAAGAGGTGTTCTTCACCACTCTAAACTAATTTTAAACAGCCAAAAAAGAGACATCAAAGAGGCATTTCAAACACAGCACTACTGGTACCTTTCCCCAACTCCATCTTCAAATCACTATATTAAATTTTAGTGAGAAAATCTTCCTAGTTGTAAAGGATGTATTAGAGACTGTGTTTATGTGCCTTTAGCATTTTAGATTTCACTGTTGAAACAATTCCATCCAGGTATCCATGCATTTTTAATACATAAATGCAATAGGTTTCCACAATTCTAATAAAAAGACCAAAAACTCAGAGGTATGGTTTTCATAGAAAAGTACAGCATTTGAATTTGAAGTAGAATATACTTTCTGTTTTCATGTTATCCAAACACAGGACATTTTCTGGATGAAATAGTGAGAATTATAAAGACATTAATGACTTAACAATAGCAAGGAAAAGGGTAAAAAGTCCATATTAGAGATACTTTTAATTCCTACAGTGGAGAAACTTAATTTGGCTTAAAGAAGCAATAGCAAAGTGCAGGAAAATACACAGATAATAGGCACTTAATGATTTTTTTTTTCAGTATAAAGTAATTACCTGCATCTTCTAAGCATCTAATAGGCATCACTATCTTCAAATTCCCTGTAGAAAAAAAATACAATTATAAGAAATTTTTTATATTAGGTATAGATAACAATGAAAATCTTCTATTCTTTACAGTAGAGGTGTGAAAACTTAATTTACCCATCCACTAGAAGATGCTGTGTCTTAGAGATCTGAGCAACTACTTTTGAAGACTATAAGCATGAATAGTTTTAAAGGACTTAGGTTTCTAATGTGTAGATGAATAACAGCAAGTCTAAACTAATAAAGTCTCACCTTCCTGAATCAGTGAAAAGAGAGCTGCCAATGTACCTCTTCATTCCTATGCCTTTGTTAAGCCTGGATTATCCCTGAATCCCCTTGGCAAATCCCCTTTCAATACCTCTCTCCAGCTAATACTTTTAGACTCCAGGCTTCTCATTAAATGTTTCAGGGGACCTGCACAAACTCTTGGTCAGGGTGTCACCACTCAGGGACAAGAAAATGTAGTGAAACAGGAGTAGGTGTCCAAATTAGTTAACACCTGTGTGATACCACTGAAGAATATATGGCTGCCTTCTCAAAGACAAAACTTACAGAAGAAAATTACAGAATACATGGTTAAAAGACTTCTGTGACTGCCATGATCTGCCACCTCTCTGACTGTCACCACACTGCAGGCCACTCTCTATTGTTGCAACAAACAGCTCAGAGAAGAGGGAGCCTGAACATCATCTCACTGCCTTAAGACCATTTCTCCCATCAAAGGACAACTCTCCCTTTCAGTTTTCAACAAATCTTTCCTCAAAAACAGATTTTTGCTTTTGTTTCATTAAAGAGGAAGTTTGTACAATTGTGATAACAAAAGCAACAATGACAGCATTTCATTATGGCTTTTATTTATGCCAAAAGTCAGAGCATCTCTAAAGAACAGATCTTTAGAAACAGCTGGAACATCAGCTTCAGAGTAGAGGATACAGACTATTGTAATGATCCTCAGTTAGCAACTATCACAAAGAAGCAAGAGCACTCATGTTTTCCCCATTGAATGACACCAAAAAATGATAAAAAACTAAGATCTATAACGGAAAAAAAATCAACAACATTTGAAGAATACTTTTAATTCTTTGTAATTAATAACACTTTCCAAGAACAAATGTACATTAGCAAAGTCTGATAACTTGACACAAATAGAATCACTACCATGCCACCTGTTGTGAACTAATTATTAGTAGTACAAATAATCAGTATTTAGGCCAGCAATAACTGATGGAATGTTAGTTTAGTCAAATATTTTTAGATTTTTACTAGAGAGAAATCCCCTGTAGTACAAAATAACAGCAAGCTATCAAATGAAAACCAGAATATTTTAGGTCATATTGTCATTTAGCTTTGATGTGCTAATGGCTTTTTAAAATAACTCTTTTGCCTGATTCTCTAAAATAATAAAAGAACAATGCAATAGAAGTGTAATTAAAAAAAAAAAAATAATTCCTAATCCATTTCCTCAAATAAAAAGTGTCAGCCACATGGAAAAAGAAATCCTTATGCACGAGTTACAATATATCAGAAGTGGTTACTACAGAGCAGCCTGGCAGGGGCTCATGAGGAAATGGCAGGTAAATGGCCAAGCACTTTCAGCAGCTGAGCTACACTGAATCGCAGGTCGCTAATGATGCCAATATATGAGCACAGATGTAAAGGGAAATGTGTGGCTTGAGAAAGCAGAAAGAGGGGCAAGAGTGAATGTTCCTCACTGAAAAAGCATAAAGTTATTTTCCATCTTCAAAGAAAAACACTCTTCTTATTAGGCAATTTTGCAAATGGTGAAGGAGAAATTTCTAGAAAATGGGAGTATCCTTTCTTTTCCATACTCCTTTTACTAAGAGCACCTTTACACAAGAAATCTGCCAGTCACAGCAATGTGACAGCAATGGTTTTATTTCAGCAATAGGTGATGCTAATATACATCCAAAACTTTTCTGTTCTGGACTGTGACCTCTGTTGCAGAGTTAAAGCCATTCTTCAGTCCTGCAATTTCAGAACATTCTATGCATTTTTTCAACGTACACGATGAAACAGGTATAGACTAACTACAGGGGTTATTGATGGCTTAAGTTTGGCCAGAGCCACTCTCCTGAGGAAAATAAAGCCCTTTCCACAATGAACACAATAATTTCTGCTTTGGTTTGAGCTGCCATCCATCCTGTGTCAAAGATGGCTTTAATATTATTTCTCTTGTTCTTTTTCCCCTCCCTAAAGGGAGACTGGCCTTACTGGAGAAATGTAAGACACTGCAAAGCTAGTTGGCATTCTGTCTGTTTTATCCAGTCAAGACTCCATCTCATCTGGCTGCATCCACAGCCTAGCTTAAACCAGCAACAGACTTCCATTTCTCCAAGTGATTAATGTTTCTCCTTTAGAAAAAAATTGTAAATATACTTTAAATATTGCTTCTCATCAAACACATACTATTCGATAGACAGAAACTCATCATATTTCAAGTACAACCTACGTAAAACCAAGGAACTAAGGATGATAAAAGCACACAATTTTTTTAATACCTTTGGCACGGCTCAGCTCTGCCAGAGTGAATAAGAGTAGCCCACCTACACGGATCAGAAGCTGTATGGGAGTTGCAGGGAGCACATTGTTTGACAGGAGCTGCAAAGTCCTTCCTGGCTGGGGGCCAAGCCAGGTTTCCTGGTAGGAATGTGGCCTGAGAGCCAGCTCCCCCAGTCACATAAGCTGTGCTATCTGCCTGCTTCAAAACAGGACATTTCACTTCTATGAAAACTTTGAACATGAGAAGATTACTTGGAAACCAGGAGCTGTATTTATGTCAGATGCACCTACTAAATCAAGATTTTCAAAACTTTCTAGAAAGGAACATTATCCCATTGCTCCTTTTTTAACTAGGGTGCCTTTGTGAGCAGTGTGCAGGGGATGTAGATCTGATTGACTGCAGAGCTCCAAGATTATTCTTTCTTTTCTTTTTTCGCTCTTTTTTTCCCAGACCATTAAAATGGTTGCACTCAACAGCTTTAAAATAAAATTTGGCAAAATATTACTTTTACTGCTTCTCAATTTGTAGCTCATATTACAGTTCTTGCAAGTGAACAAATTGGAAGCTTATGTCTTCCAGCCTAAATCCTGAGTGCACCATACAGAATAAATATTGACTCTAGAGTAAGGACTAAGGGTCACATCCAGCCCTGTTTTAAATCTTTTCTGTCCAGCTCTGCCAGCACAAAGCCAGCCTAAACCCACAGTAACTGGCCTCTGAAGAATTTTTTATTCTATAGGGCATGTGTTAGCACAGACAAACTGCAGTGGCCCCTATGAAATCCTTACATTCATGCACAGACCTCTGCCAAGACCCTTATTAGGTGAGTCTAGTTTATGTCTGGGATAAGCCCAGCAGCCTTACAAGAAAGAGAGCCCACCTCTGAGCTCTTCCCCACCTGCAACTGAGAAGAAAATTGCCTTGGTCTTTCAGGAAGACAGCATACTTTCAGCTGTCCTACACTTTTCCCTCTGTCCTACTAATGAGATTCCCCAAAGGACTGCTTGGCATTGATATCCCAGTGAAAAATTAAAAAAGACTGGGATCCCTAGTAAAACATGGATTTATAGTTTCTTCTACATAGGCAAAATCATAGGTGGGCTAAGTCTGAGAAAGAGCTCTCAAGTGTGCACCTCTGAACTGAAGGATTTAACTGGCATGAAGAGAAATAAGCATTTGTTCTTCCTTCTTTCCAAGGTTATATATTAATTCATGGGATGCTATGTATAACACATGCAACACAACAAAAAGAATGCAGTCTTGGGGTGTATAGTTTTGCATTTTACACAAATAAAAAAAAAAAAGATGACCAACTACAAGCTTTTTTATGCTGCTTGGCCTCACACTTGCTGTCTTTGAGTTGTACTTACTAAAAAGATAAGGAAAAAGAAACAATTTAATTTCCCAGCAAAAAGACTTCCCATTCCTGACCAGAGAGATTCCCTTTGCAACTCCAACAGCTCCTGGTTAGGGGGCTAAGCTGACCATCTGACTGTGGTTTTGTACCTCTCTATTTGAACGCCTCTAGGAATGACTGTAAATTCCTATGCCAACCACTGCCACTTGGCAAAGTCTTGAACTACTGGGAAATGGGAGCATGCCTGTGCTTTTGCTGCAGTTTGGCAGGAGTTGTGAGACATCATTTTGCACATGTGAATCGAAGAGGGCAGCTCTTTTAAAACAGGTTACATGTATTTATTCTAATCTACCACTTTCTATCTTGTAACTGCTGTTGTTACCTCTTCAGATTTGAAGATACTACTCTAATTTGTTAATTTAATTCCACCCCAGATGTTGTGCGTGCCCTCTGGATTTCAGTGCTTTATTGAATGTATTGTCACTGTCCTAAATCAGCCAAAGAACCACAGTTTGGAAAAACTCTGAAATATGTAGATATTTAGAATAATACATATGGGTTTGGTTGGGTTTTGGAGTTTTTTTGGGTGGGTATTTTGTTTTGTTGTTTTGTTTTTGTTTTTAATTTGGGCAGCTGAACTAATTATTACAATATATTTTTTTAAATGTAATTTGAAAGTACCATCCAGTACAAACCCAAACACTGCTCAGCGAGTACACACAGTACACAATGATCTAACAAACTGTACTAAGTTTACTTTAGGACAAGCTACAGGGCAGGTTCTGTTCTCTTCTATATTGTGCTCACAAGGATTCCCCAAGAAGCCAGGAACTGAGGGGACTCACTGAGAGGATCCAGTTACAGACACATCAAGGGCAGCCTGCAACCTCACTGTGATCAAATACCTTCAGGCTTTTACTCTCCTGAGTGTACATTTGTGTCCTGTAGTTGCTGGTTTCAAGGGACTGATTCTGTGCATGTAAAACTAGAAGTGATATAAAACCTGGCATTTTGATTTCTGCAATTATTATTTCAGTGCTTGAACTAAATCTGGCTTATACTTTGAGAACTGTTCTAGAATCTCAGTCACTGAGAATAGGCATCTAACACAGTTTAGATAATAGGATTGAGTATTTCATTAATTTTAATGCCAAATTCACCTTAATCCTAATTTTTTCATATAATTCAAACTATTACCTGAGACCATTATGGGACAATGCTGAAGAAAATAACTGGAATCTGTCTGCTTAAAAGCACATTTGAAACCAACAAAGAAAACAATTCAATAATCAAATCTGTTGTACCCTAACACTTGATAACCTGAGCTGTAGGATCTTAGACCTATTCAGACTTTTCATATAAATGTCTATGTGTACTTGCTGTGAAGAAGATCCAGACTCTGATTGTGACCCCACTGAGTCAGAGGTCAGGCACACACTAACAGAAAAATCAGGTATGAAACAAGAGCCTCTAATTTGATTTCAGGAACCTTTGAACAGACACAAGACTTGACTCAGAAAGACTAAAAGGAGACAGATTATGCCAATAAGGAGAGCCAAATTGTGCTCTACATTAACCTGGTATCAATCTGAAGCAATGGGTTGTAAATCCAAGGACATAATTCCAGATTTATTTCTCATAAAAACAAACAGAATCAGACCACTTAGGTTTAGGCTTTTACATCATACATACTAAATATCTGAAGTTATCTGCCACAAGGTGAAAATAAAGTAATCCAACACACTTCTAAGATGTCTACAGAGAAAATTGTAACATATATTGCAAGAAATGTTCAATTACACAATAGTAAGAAAACTTGGGCGACTTTCCTTAAGAGAGGCTGGTTTGTATCATACATGGTTTGAGTATAGCTGCAACAAAACACAAGTTTTTTGTTAAGTATCTCAAATATAATTTTAAACTGCTACTCTCTGTAGAAAAATAGCACCAACCAAAAAACTTTACTTCAAATTGAGTGTATTTTAAGGATCCATAGAAGAAGTCTAGAGCAGAAATGCTTTAATACCGACCTTTTAACTATAATGACAAGGATTGCTCACTTAAAAGTATATCACTGTTTCCTGTTCCAGCACCATACACAATGTACACAGTACTACCAGATGGGAAAAAATGTATTAAAAAGCTTTAACATTGCCAAAGACCAGCTGAACACTTATTTCCACAGGATGAGTATTAAAGAGAAAAAAAAAAAAAAAAGGAGAAAAAATTATGCAGGAGCCAAATTAATCTTAAACATTTCCTTTATAGGTAGGAATTTGAAAACAAATCATAATTCTTCTTCCTGAACTGAACAAAGCCCTGCTATCAAAGAGATGCTAGAACAGCCAACAAGTCAAACAATCTTGTCAATCAATTAGCAGTTAATTGATCCCTCTGATCCCACTGCTTTTAATGGATCAGGTAAATATTTTGTTTCTGGTTGCTTAATCTTGCTGTGCTCTTCAAGAGTCTGGCAGAGCATGTCAGATAACAAAATCTACCTGTTCTGTCTGACTGCCTTCTGACATGGACATCCTAAATCTGTCTCTATACAAAAGCAAAGGATTGGGATTATTCAGATATGAAACTACACAAGAGAACTATATAAACTGCTAATCAGTTCACACTGGTATTTATTTCCTTGGAGAACAAGTTAAAAATGAAAACAGTTTAATAAAATACCAGTCATACCCCATGTGGACCTTAAAATGTAATGGTAAAGCAATGGCAGATCTGACAGGCAGTACTTCCAGGATTATTAAAAAATACCACAGTTGTTTTGCCCTGCTCACCCCCTTACCCCCAAACCCTGTTTTCTTTTGAATTGTAGTACACAGTGACTTATGAGAGTCAGAACAGCTCCCATGCAGAGCACAGTCAGAAACTGGTCCCCACCACTAAGGTCCTCTTTAAACACCATTTTGATGGCTGATACAAGGTTTATATGATGCCTAATCCCATTGGTGCTATCTGCAGAAGAATGAGTGTGTTCAAGGGTGAATTAGGTAGTAAGCAATAGTATTTACTAATTACACATTAACAATGTATGTGAGTATCCAAAACAGTGCTGAGATACAGATGAGCTCTTAATTCTTGGACTACTCTCTATCAGCAGAAACTCAACTTTCTTCTGAGCCACAGCAGCTAAACACAAGGATAATGTGCCAAACCATAGAAGTGCCAAATAGTTTCCAATTGCCATTTGTAGAATTACTTTTCACCATGTAGAAAAGAAGTGGAGCTTTGGCCCTGCCCAAAACGGGCTAAAAACCACTGCAAAGCAAAGGCTCGGACACCAACCAATGATGCTATGGATGCCACTGGGATTGCAATGAAAATTTTGCATTTGGAAGAACTGGTGAAAACTACTGAGATTAAAAACTTTTTTCCTCAATGCAACACAAAGGAGCGTGTTAATCGGAAAGGGAAATTTCACACCTAATAAAGGACAGATTAAGTAAACTATGAATTTAGCAGCACTTGGGAAGGATAAAGTGTATGCAAAGAGTGAGATTCCCATGCGGATGTGGTTTGTAGTCATTTATAGACTTATAAAACACCACCTACAGTAGGAAGGGCAAGAACATTTTCACTGGAGAGTTCAAACTGTTAAAGTTGTCAGATATAAGAATTTTCCTAAGTGAAAGGAATGCAAAGGCTGAAATGCCTCATCATTTTCACACAAGGACTGCAAATGGGCAGCCACTTGGGAGAACACAGCTGTACTGGTAAACCCCTGTTAAAATATCACACAGCTTTCCCTCAAGTTTTTCCAGGGAAAAAAAAAAATATCAAAATTTGAGTAAATATTGCAACATTTTTAGGTACAAAGTAATTATTCTTCTCATGCCAAAAGGAAATACTAGGCAAATATCAGGCCTTTGCCTAGTATTTTCACCTCAAAGGGAAAATATAACTGCATTTTCTGGGAAGTGAGGTTTTTTAAGTTAAAAAGTTACACAATCCTAATTATGCAACCGCGGCAGATTTTGTGAACAGCCATGCCTCCTTTCACACCATGTCAGAAGAAATCACTTTCATTTCACATGAAAATATCAGTGTCTTTCAAACACCTTTTTGAATGAGCAAATGCACCACTTCTGACTGAAACCCTCGCCCTGGGAAGAAGTACATATGAAGACATTTATCATGCCTGAGCTTGCATTTGTTTTTCCCTCACATCAATTATTATACAAGCTTATTTTAAAACCTGTCATTGTTTACTGAGCTCTGTGGTCATCACATGTCAAAACAAAAACAGACACATGCTAAACATCAGCAGTATGTTCTTACCATTTTTTTTCTACTTTTTGCCCCCAAAGTAGAATGGCTCTTTACAGCACTTTTATTTCAATCCATCCTGAATACTCTGTAAGAGTTCAGCTGAGATCAGCTATTAAGCCTCAAATCCTAAATATCGCACAGATGTCACAATAGTCACTACTCAGCAGTCAAAATGTTTCATTTTGACTAATGACTCAATACAGGCATTTTGGTGTAGCAAATCCAGTCACTTAGCACTACTTAAAGATTCTGATCACTATATTGGTCATGTAAGATACATTAATTAGACTGCATATTTAAGAATGTTGCTTTCTTTACAACCCTCAGGATGGCTAGAAAAGGATAAAAAAAACTTAAAAATTATTCTGGCCGTATTTTAGAGTACTTTGTTCTTTTTTACTGTATGAAGCATTGAACATCAGTATGTATAATATTCAATTGCATCAGAGCACCTCTTAAAAAAATTCAGCAAAATATGCATATGATTTTTGCTGAATGTTGTAGGGATACATGAAATTTCACTCTTTGCAATTAAGTTTCTTTCTACAAAACACAAATCAACTGTGTTTATTAACATTACCATCACTCTCCCAAGCAAACACTTCTGAAGAGATGAAGGTCTACCAAAATGACTGAAACCACATTTAAAACCTGTTATTCCAGAGCTGTTGATATTTAAGGCACAGACCAAGCTGACAGCTTGTCACAGATTCGCAACAAGCACAACACAATAAACCCCAAAAAACTTTTTGGGAAAGATACTGTTCAGGTTTCATGATGACTTTTTATCAGACAAGGTCAGACTAGGGTGCATCACCACAGCATCTTAAAATTTCATATACGTATCCCATGTACCACTAACTTTTGAAACTACTCCAAGGAAATCTGCAATATGAAACCATTGAACACCAAATTACTCCTATCCATGAAAACCTGAAGTAAGGGCAGCAAACAATCCTGATTTCAGCCACCAAGCAAGAGCTCAACAGGCTCTAAGAGAGCATTCTCAGGACTGATGGTCCATCAGAAAGGAAAGCAACTGGTGCTCAGCTTTAAAAAACTCCAGACAACTTTATATAGGATTCTCCTTTTCCTGCATCCTGCCCTGTTCATTCCACCAAGTTTAGTTTTTCTTTCCATTATCAGAAGTGGAAGTGAAATCATCTAATAGTCTGGCCCAAAAGTCTCTTGGGTGCTTGTGATGCACCGACATTCGTACACAACAAACAAAAGAAAGCATCACCAACATGCAGCCCAATGTTTTGAGCTGGAAGTGACCTTTAAAGATCAAGTTCAACTCCCAAACATGCCCTTGTCTAGCCCTCTATAGACAGGGAAATGATCACATGGAGTATATGCACAAGCATGCAGGGCTTCATGTTTGCTGAGCTACACTTGAACTAATTATTACTAAATTCCTTCAGACAGCTCCTAACAATCTGAAAAGCTGCGCTGCAAACCAAAAACATACAGGCTATTTTCCTTAAGATTGTGTGCAATGTTTTAGCACTCAGACCATCCCAGATAAATACCCGACTCAATCGACTTGCTTATTCCACTGAACTCTTCCCCCTACTTTTCCCTTCCTCCCCCTCCGACAGGGTTTGAGGACACCCTGTTCGCCTGGAGATGGTGAATCACTACAAGCCAGCAGGCCCACTCGGTTCCTCAAAAGACACAAAAGGTGTAAAAATAGCTCGTACTAATGAAGCAAGTACAGCGTCAGCAGCCAGATGAGCGTGGGTGATCTGATAAGGGTCTGTTGTTGCAAAGGGCAAATTATTAAGAGAATGCTTCTCCCTCTCTCTCTTTTTATTAAGCTTTGCTCTTCCTTTGCTGAAACCAGCCCTCTGCAATGCCTGATAAATGACACCTGACAAGGCTGGCTGTAATTGCCAGTTTCATACCAGCGCAGGAAGTGGTGCCTCACTACGGGCTGAAGGTACGGTGGAGGTGCCACTGAAAAAAAAAACAAATAAAGAGAGGCACAAATAAAGCCTAAAAATAGCCAGGACTACCCACTCAGTATGACTGTGTGGGTATATTTAGTCTGTCTAACACCAACTTTTCTTGTTAAAAACACAATCTTACCTTTATGCAAAAAGCTTCCTGTTTCTAACTTGAGAACACAAGGGAGGTAAAAGTCAGATTTTGAAATCATCCCCTTTTCACTGACATTATGACAAGAGTAAAGGTGAAAAGACCAGGCAGATCTTCCCCATGGCTTTTACATCCAGACATCCCATAACAAATAGTTGGAAGCTTTCTATTAAGACCTCCTAATAAACAGCCCATTGGCTACAGGGATAGATTGTGAGGCCGAAGCAGAGCTGTACCAGCGAACTCCGGGGAGCAGCGGGAGGCGAAGGCAGGGGCAGGTCCCACGCCCTGGAGCGTGGCTGTGCCCGGCCAGCGGCAGCGCTGGGGCCTGCGGGCAGTGGGGCACGGGGGCTCTCTCACAGCCCGTCCTGCACAGCACACCCACCTTGGGCTGCTGCACGGCCCTTCCCTGGCATCGAGGAGCTGCCAGGAAGGGGAACTCTACCTTCTCCCATTTCAGGCTGCAGTCAAAGGGCCACCCTTGGGGCAAGAAGAGGAGGGCTTGGCCTACCGCCGGTGCCGGCCAGCCTTGGCTGGGCTGCCACAGGGGCCATCCCACTGCTCATCCTGAGCCTCCCGTGGCTGCAGCAGGATGAGCCACAGCTACACTCGGCTGAGATGCTCAGAGATGTTCAGCCCAGTCTCCTTCCAGGGCAGCTCTGTGCTCCTGCAGGCCATGCACTCTGCTTCCTGCTTCCCAAAGGGAAGGCAGGGACGGTCCCCACAACCCCCTCCAGAACATCTGCAACTATTTAAAGCGTGTGACTGCGATACCACTACTGGAAGCTGCACTCATGCCAAATTCCTAGTGCTGTCTAGTGCTCTGCATGAGCTGTGCAAGGAAATGGTCTCTCCCATAATTTTGCTTTTTCTGTTTGATATCATGGCTTGTTTGGCTGACGTGCACAAGAGGGGTTTGTTTCATTACTATGCAGCCTTCCTGTGTGCCTCCGAATACCGCCCATCACTACTGCTGGAGCCAAGGCTAAACAAAACCCTAAGTTTTTCTATCATTTACAACAGGGAAAAAAGCCCACTGTAACGTATTGCCAACTTCACATGCAAGATTCAACCCAAATGATTATTCTGACATTATGATTTTTATTTTCCTCTGATTTTAACATTAAACAAAAAGTAATTGAAGTTAATAAGATTAAATTTTTAACATTAACTCCAGTGGGAAATTGAGACCATGATCTTTTTTTGATATGCTGTGATTAATTCCCATTGATGCAAGAGCACTCTTTGCGCAGCATCATAGTTTTGTCTTTTCATTCTATGCCTTAGCAGTAAATTTAATAATCACTGATGTTTTTTACTAGAATAGATAAACAGGACGATGCAAGACAAATCAGTTGATTATACTATTCCTCAGACAATTTAATTTTCATTTGAAATGAAGAATAAATGTTATCATATTAGAGGAAATATGGATGTAAAAATAATTATTAGTAGGCTTAAATACTGAAGACCATATTCTGGCAGTACATTTTCATAAAGTTAATAGGAGACAGGACCACATACCCTCAACCACTTTGGGGATGTTAAGTTCTGAAGTTAAAAGCATAGTAATCACAACCTTAGACTATCTCCCCACTCAGATTTGGAGTAGAAATTCTGTTTAAGCAACAGTAATATATTACCTATCTTTTTAAGATTGCACCTATTTAAAGAAATATGCACAAAGGAGAAGATTAAACAAAGAAAACTGCAGAGAAGTGTATTAGAAAAATGAAAAAAAAATATCTTCACTGTACACTTAAGAAAACATAACACTATTACATTGTATTTTCCAAAATTCTGTAGAACAGACTGAAATCTCAAAATCAGGGAACAAAGTCTTCTGTTTTGGTAAGTTCCTGCTATAAGTTTTCTCCTTTGGCCAGTGTTTAAACTATGGGGTTTGGAACTTTATTGTCCCAATTGTAGAATCATGGAATCATTTAGATTGGAAAAGACCTTTAATATCATTGAGCCCAACCCTTAACATAACAGTGTTAAGTTCGCCACTAAACCATGTCCCAAAGTGCCACATCCACAAGACTTTAAATACCTCTAGGGATGGTGAGTCCACCACTTCCCTGAGCAGCCTGTTCCACTGCTTGAACAACCTCTGTATGAAGAAAGTTTTCCTAATACCCAAACTAAACCTCCCCTGGTGCAACCTCAGGCCATTTCATCTTGTCCTTAAGTAAGTCCCTAACTCACACCTTCACAAACAGATGGCACAGGTGGGCTGGGAGACTGGATGTAGAGGTGTCCTGCACTTCAGATGGGACAGCTTTTCCACAATGGCATTTCCCACAAAATGAAAGCCTGTAGCTGGTTAAAGCACACCATCCCACAATGGGCAAAGGGAGGCAGCAGGCACCAGCACAGGACAGCAGGAGAGGCTGCAACAGGAGCTACGGGAGGCAGTAAGGAAATACAGCATTAAGTAAAGAGAGCCTGCGCTGTATCGCGTCTTCCTACATCCTGCTGCAGGTTGCTTTTCCTGCCACAACCTTCTCCCTCTCGCCCCTGCATGGTGTCATTTTCCCCAGAGTGCACTCCCCTCCCACTCACCAACATGTAAGGCACACCATGATTTATGTCACCTCTCGAATCTGGCCCAGCATCTCGGAGGTGCAAGCATAGATGCAGTCTACAAAAGGTTAGGATTAATGCTTTACTGGCAATTGCAGCAGGCAAGTGGCTCAGCTCATAACACAACTCTGTCCTCAGGAAGACCTATACGAGGTGAGAGCAGGCTGCCACGGGCCTGGTGCCTTCTCTGCACTGACATATGTCCTCGTTGCTGGGCAAAAGGGCACGTCCAATTAGGTGTCTTTTATTATTAACGTTCTGCTGTTGATCATGTATCCTCCTCTTGGCCCCTCTGCACCCCAGCTTGTGTAACACACTGACATCTGCAGAGACATTGCTCTACCTGGGAAAGCTCAAGTGGAAATCTGGTGGTGGAGACCAGGTATCTCCCTTTTGTAGACACAAGCAAGGGGTGGAACAGCCGACAAGCTGAAGAAGATCTCAGTAACTAGGATCCCCTAGCTAAAATGATGGGAAATATAAGGTATCTGCCCTGCTGGGAGTAATAATTACAATGTATTATTAACAAAACTCAGGTTTCATCATTAACTTGACTCGGGTTTCAAGAGCTGATCTCACCCTAATGATCCTCCAAATTACATCCAGCCTTTCCTTCAGAGTGGAACTAGTACCAGCAAGGGAGTCTGCTGGTAATTGTTACACTGAAAAGAAAGCATGGGTAAAAATGAGCTATAAATACTACAATCAAACAGGTGCAAAAAATTAAAGACATTCTAAGTTGCCTGAACTCAGGGCCATCTCACCACTTGGATCACTTGGATCTGATCCTGCCAAAAAGCTAGAGACTGTAACTTCAAAGCAGCTGAGAGGAAAGGGCTCACTGTCAGTGTGTCCTGCATATGGCACAGCTGACCTGACCCTCCTTCTGCAAAGGATTGATTCCACTACCCTCAAAGATGTCAGTCAAGTTAGAGCTCCTCTCTTGGATCTCAAAACATGAGAAAGGCCACCTACATGTTTGCTATAATGAAGTAGCCAACTGTCTCAATCACGACCCAACTCCTGCCACAAAAAACCCTTGTTTGATTTTGTTCTTCTCCCAAACTCATCAGAGGAATGAAGACCTTCAAAAGCTTTTTCTCATCCCCTAAGTGTGAGATGAAAATGCCATTTTAATTGTGGATTGGTGAGGTCTGCTTGAGTAAAATAAACCAAATTGCTCAGATGCAACTGCGTAACAGGGAGCCTAATTGCTTTGCTAGCATCAACAAAGAGCTGCTGGTTCATTAAAGCAAGCTGGAGGAGCTGCTGTTTGCATCTTCACAAGCTGGGAGTATTTGATTGCAAAATCGCTATGGATGTTTGATCCAAAATTCAGCCTCTGATTTCTGATCAGCAAAACTTAAAAGCAAAAAGCCATCACTCTGATATTTTTCTTCACAACTTTCTTCGGGATAACAATTCATTTTTCCTCTTGATCTATTCAAGGATGTCAAATCTAATCATAAGATAGGATATGAACTTTTATATTCTGTATAAAGTGCTTAGAGAAAGAACAGAACTGATGTGAACCAAATTGCAGTTTCACATGACAGCTGGAAGATGCTGGCACTTGGGCTGCTCACCTGCAGTCTAACTACAATTGGACCTTGCCAGAAAGAGCAAAGGGCAGAGGAAGGCCAGAAAAAGGCCAGTGGAGGACAAAGGCACCCACATTTCCTAATGACTGGTCAGAGCAGGTTTGGACAGCTGGCAACCAGGCAGATGACAAAGGAAATATACTTCCATCTTATCCAAGAAGGAAATAACTTGCTGAATCACACTAAAGGGGATGTGGCAGCTAGTGCTGTCAAAATGTCCAGGATCATCCTCTGCCTGGGGCAGTTCTACACCCCTTTTGGAAGACCACATGGCTCTACTTAGGTTTGTCTGTCCACCCTCTCCTGACCATAAAGCTCTGATAAACCACGGCCTTGCTTTATGCTTTAGATAGTTCTTTTTCCATCACAACCACCTTTAGACTTCACAACTTTCTGAATGGAAAACACAAACGTAATCTCAGGCAGATAACTGCCTCAGCAAGTCTACCAACAGCACCTTACCGAGCTCCACACGTGAACAGATCCACATACGGGCTCAGACACATCTGCATAAAGAGGTCCATTTGCCTGAGTGTTTACTAATGAATGCTTTGCATGTCAGAGGGACACCAGAAGTGCATCCAGTTGTTTTTCATTTTTTAAAGAAAAGGTTGTTTGCACCTCTAGGAGTGAAGTGTTGATGAAGCTGCTCATAAAATGCACCACCCATGGATTTAAATCTAAGTCTTTTCTTTTTCCCGTTTTTATGCAGTCTAAATCAGCTTGTGAGAAAGTTAATAGAAATATTCCACCAACGAAATGGAAAGTGGATCAGACCAATACAACACAAACCTTCAATAAAGTGGAAAACTCCACATGGGGTGCTCTCAGGAAAATCACTTAAATGCAGAATTACCCATTGTGCTGAGGGCTCAGATAGGTCAGCCCTTTGCATGCTCTGCTTTTCATTCAAGGTGCTCATCAGCACAGGAAACAAAAACCTTCTTTTCTGACAGGTCATGAATTAAATAACTACAGCTGGCTTCCAGGATCTCTTACCTGCTGCTAGCAACCTCACATAGAAATAATAAAATTCCTCATAGAGTAAAATATTTCTAGAGGTATCTTTAATCACAGACTGCTGTAAGACACTTCTCCAGTAGCAGTGAGTTCAGGAAGCACAGAATCTGCCAGCATTAAAAGAAGAGCACATCTAAAACCAAGTTGTCAAAGTACTGCTTGTTACAGGAATCTCATCCATGCTAACACTGCTAGAGCAGTCCAGATAATAACAGCTATAACAAACAACAAGGAAGAAGTTATAGGCACACTAATATAAATGGGGCAGCATTTTTAAGTCTCAGTAGTGTTGATCCACCAATAAGCAGGTCTGGATTTATAGAAAAGGGAAGAGTAAGTGGATGACTACCCCACAGGAAGTTTCTATTTAAAAAAGTGTCTGCCTTGACTGAAAATCAAGATAACACCTCTGAAATTCCCACCTGTCGAACACATTCTGTTTCTTTCTTGGTTTTCTTTTTCTCTCTACAGTGAACAGAGCTACTCTAAAATTACATTTCTGTGATTTTCAGCAAAAGTAGATATGGAAGGAACTGTGGACAAGCACTGAGGGCATTAAGCCCACAAGAGACTTAGCCTTTGTCCCCCTTGAGAAATCGATACAATGCTAGCTTGAGTGGACTCTGAATCTAAGTTTTAATTAGTCAGAAGGTGAAATCAGTTGAACCTACCTCTTGCTCAAATACTATTCTTTCCTTAGTATCCCACTCATCTCCAGAAAAAATGGTCTTCTGACCTGTTGGTTGCCTGTGGGTGACCACTTATGCAGGCACAGGATCCAAACTCTGTCCCACTGTGTCCTCACCATCTGCATGTTGTCTACCTCTCTATCAAGAGCCTCCAATAAAAGCTTCCTATAATAGAATTGTCCTGACTCACAGGTAGGGGGGGAGGGAAGCTGACCTTGCTGCAGCATCAAGAGTCTCTGACGCATTTTGGGAGGCTGTGGTTTCAGGTCTGAAAGAATTCAGCCTTGTTTTCAACCAGGTTTTATACAATTACCTTCCAAAATATCACCCTATAGCTCCATGTCCATTTGAAACTTGATACCATTTAGTGGTTCAACGTAGCACTATTCGTGGCTGTAGCCGTGCGCTTGGCGAATTAGCAGTACTCACCAGCAGAGGAGAGTTTCTCAGAAACGCAGCCACCCAGGCTCCTGACTGGCTCCACCTCTTGTCCGCCCACTCCCAGTTTCAGACATTTCACATTCCAAAACTGGAAGTGTCTATGCAACATAAGGTCACATTATTGCACAACACACTCTTTTCCTTCTAAGAGCCACTGCATCTTCAAAAGTACATCAACTCTAACAGCAAGAGAGCTGTTTACAGTGAATTTCTATCTGAGTGGGAGTATTTTCTCCATGAATCTTATAACAAGGACATGACGTGTATGACTCTTCCCTACATTTGGTAAAATTGCTACCGAGATGGCATTTATTCAATACTTCCACATCAGCATGCCTTCCCCTTTAAGCTGCCTTTTGAGAAATTGAGAATTCATTTTTACACTTCCTTAAAGTATTTCTGTGCTGGATAATTTTAGGATGCACTAAACAGAACAATTTCTGCCTATCTTATATTTAGAACCAAGGCCTCTGCAATGCAACCGTGAAATACAACTGATTGTCACAAATGTAGGTTTTGCCAATTGTTTTTTTTCTTGCCAAACAGTGTGAATAATTGCTGTGATCATTCCTTCAGTTAGTTTTCAAATTCTAACAGGTGAAAAGAAAACTCCAGTTTCAATTATACTTGAAGAAAACCTTCCATTTTAGTAAAGGGGACTACAAGATAGGTGAGCATTACTGTTTTTCCCGAAGAACAACACTGGTGGAGATACATTGTGTTATCTTTGAAACTGTGTTCAGCTTTCCAGTACAATTGTCTTTGCTGTTAGCATAGAAGTCCTATTTGGTGTTTCCTTGAATGCCAGCAACTTATATTGGTATCCCCTAAAGGCAACTGTTGACCTATTTAAATAATTAATGACCAGTCCTTATGTGCCAATTCTCCTTTCTATTCAGATTTGTCGCCTTTGTCTTCATCACCACTGGGGCAGCTAAGCAGTGAGGAAGCAGAAGGATTTGGGGCTGGGAGGGTTCCCAGCACAATCTGGTAAGAATGGGGATGTTGGCAGGATTAATGACTAAGGCAGCTCTCAAAAACCCTTCCTGATTTCAGTCAAATGAGTTCTCCATAAGCTGTCAGCCCTATCCTCCCAGAAGGAAGAAGGTTCAGATGCACAGTCAGCATTCACAAATCTAATTCAGGCCACTCCGAGAAAATTATGAGGGTCAAAACAAACCAGTGACAGAGCAAGGGGGAATGGGAACTCGAGAGAATTGTACGAGAGGGCAGAAAAAGGGACAGAGGAGGATGCATTAGATGTCATTCATTTGGAGGATGTGATTGAGAGTCAGCTGCCCTTCAAACAGTGGAAGAGATACTAAAATGGAGCTAATGGCTCGAAGTTACTTAGCTCCCGTTCTGTCTGTGAGCAAGTAAAAGGTTAGACAGCAATATTTAACCACAACTCCCAATGCCTTTCTGAGAAGCACAGGGGAGGCTGCCTGAAGGAAAGTCAGACATCAGCCATGCTGCTTCCTGTGTGCACCAGGTGAAAAAGTCTGCACCTGCCTTCAGCCACTATCAGTGTAGATAGTGAGCTTCCTCTGGTGCAGTGGCTGTCACACAGAGCACTTTCTGGTGCGGCCCATTTCCTCCTGGGGGACATTTCCCTCGGGGACAACAGGGGCTCGTACTCTGTGCGTGCCACCAGTCACGCTCACCAAAACTGCCAGCTGCTCACCATGCAATATAACCAAAGTTTTACAGCTGTGAGTAGAACTTTCTCCATGTGTCAATGAGAACAGGATGAAGAACTGATAAGAGATAGCAAGACAAAGATTCATAGGAATCTGGAGACACAGTACCATAAGGAGAACGCAGCACCTACTACAAATACTGGTACTATTCAAACTGTCAGTTTAAACAGTAAAAGTGGCATTCATTCTTTTTTAACATTCATCCATAAGAGGTCACTGCATGACACCATGAACACCTTGGTGTCAGCAGCATTCCTCTCCCTTCCCACTTGCTCAGAACCAGGTGTCCAGTCACCCAAAGTGATGTCTCAGCCACTACCCAGCTGCCCTTGGTAGGGGCTGTCAGAGCCGGAATTAAAACAAGACAAGTGGAAGTCCTTCATCTTGATTGTGTGATCTTAGTCAATTTTACAATCACTGAAGCATACTTTCTAATCCCCATTAATCTCAAATCGAGTCCAAGAGTTTTACAACCCCCACAGACATTTTAAATAATCAGTATAATACACACAAATTTTGGGAAACTGAGTTTAAACAGCAAAGATGTAAGCTCACAAATAAACAAGGCTCCTCTGGTTTCACATGGTTTGGGGCCTCTATTTTAGAATCTATCTCACTTTGACATTGCTTTTTCAGTTGTGAGTAGACTTTTTCACACAAGTGACTACAACCCAGTGTGAGACACGAAGACTGTCACGGTGATCTGCCCACAGGACCTCCTTAAGCAAAACATTTTTGTACTGCTATTCATCATGAGATGAGAGACATAATAATAAGCAGAGGCAACTTAAAGGCAACTGAAATCATTTTAGCTCAGAGCAGCTAATCAAAGGTCTTCTTCATGGAGTAAAGTGACTTAACGGGAAGTATTTCATTCGGAGATTTCCATGGGAAAACAAAAAAATAAAAATAGCAATATGGAAATTTTCCAGTGGAAAACTTGTTCTTGTGGAAATTCCGCTTTCAATTGACAAATTGTTTTTATGGGAAATTCCTAAGCAGCTGTAGGCACAGCCCTCATGCTGAGAAGTTTAAAAGCAGCTCATGTTTGACCCAGCACCCTCAGATTTCCCACATCAGATAAGTTGCAAAAGCAAAGCCCTCGTCTTTGCCTTACTCCCGAGCATACCCTGCAGCACACAAGCAGTCTCAACGTGGGCATGAGAGTATATTGACTGCAGTGGCAGCATGCACGTGGTTACAGATGGGGTGCTTGCAGGATTAATCTTTTCATGTCCCAAATCAAGACTAAGTAGAGGCTCTTACATGAACTGTCTCTAATGCTCTGATAACTCCGATACTGGTAAAGCTGTCACTGACTCCAGCAACAGGTCCAGCACTAGGGATTGCAGGCTTGGGAGAATCTTAAATGAACTGCATCACAAGAGAGAACTTGGGGCTGACTTTTATGTACTTAATGTGAACGGTCACAAATCATGGGTATAACTCTGTCATTATTAACTGTTTTACACTGGCTTAAACCTGTCAATAAGAACTACACGCTACAGTTAACGTTACAGAGAGCAAGACTAACATTTAGGTCTTCTAAATTTGCAGGAGGAGCATTGAGTAAGAGTCTTCCTTACAGAGTGATATTAGGAAAGCATAAACCATTCATTATAATGCATCTTCTATCCACCACTTTAGCATGAATCATCACACTGTGTAAACAGGCTAGAAATCATATTTATGGTAGGGCTCAAAGTATCTCAGAAAGTCGGAGGAAGAAAAAAGCTATGACAGGAGGCAGGCATGTACAAAACCTCACAGTCCAGAAAGGTACTACACAGGTACCAAGCACCTAAATCATTTACCTAAACATTTGCAGTGATTTACAGTGTTTCTGTACCAGACCCGGGCATTTCACACTAATGCACTTTTAACATAAAATAAAATTTAGAACCCTTTGAGTAAAAAAGTTAATTCTACTGGCTGTATGGGACTGGTCTTCACAATTTATTCTCAAGAGTGAAACTGTCTCTTTCCCAACTACCTTCTGTCCCATACAGCCTACTCAAGTGCAGAGAGGATCCAGCATACCCCAAGCTGAGTTGGGCTGGAGGAGCTCAAGCACAGTGGAGCTTTTGCAGGAGCGGGAGCCCCAAGGTACCAGTGGAGGAGGCTTTAGGCAGCTGGCTGCCTGCTAGGGACTGCAGGCTGTAAGGTAAAGGAGTGGACAAAGGCCACTGCTCAGCTGCTACAGTGACCTTCAGCTGTGCTGATCTGCAACAGGAATGCACCCCCTGGCCGTGCTCGTGTTTCCACACACTTCCTTGGCTCTCTGCGACACCACAGACACGCGCACGACACCGAGCTGGCACACACAGCCCACATCCACACTGCACACGAGGCCAGCGAGTTCCCCACTAGCCCTACTGCTGCTCCACACCCAGGCTGCACAGCACCCAGATGTGCTCACCAAGGCATGCTGCATGGCTGTGACAAACACACACCTCGAGGCCCAACTGCAAGTAGCTTTAATTTCAGAGATGGGCAAAAAAATCCTGTGTCTCTCCCCCTGCAGGAATTAGTCTTTTCTGACATCACAGTAATAAAACTACAATGAAAGCCTTATTAGTGCAAGCTTTGTTACCAAAGTGACAAGAAGGGCATTTATTTTTGGAGCCAGACACTTGAAGGAATACCCCACATGGTAGATAGCGTAAGTATCCCTTATTTCCAGTATATAACAGAGCTACTTCAACTACACTAAAGCACATGAGATAAGAGAAGAGGGCCTGGGCCCTTCTCCATATTCTCTGCATACCTGTTACTATCACACAGCTGCTCTCAAGTCTACAGTTTCCTGTGCAGTACAAGCTGCATACCACTTCCCCTACGGAAAAAAAAGGCCTTGCTTGTTCTTAATTGACGATGGAAACACTGTCATATTTTCCACTAGCCAAGCTTGAAACCATTACTGAACAAACCTTCATTAATTTTTCCACAACATTTTGCAGAAATGTCAGGAAACAGCTGCACCAGAATGATTAACTGTCCTTATCACTAGGGCTTCATTGGCCAGCTTCAAATTATATAGATTTTCTTCTTTCAAAACTCTACATTCAGTGATAGTTTTTGTTACTCTTCAGCTAACTGTTTCAGTACAACACTTTCTCTTCAAAAGTATCTGATTGCACAGGTTCAGTGGCAGACAGACATTTTACAACCAGTGGAAGAATTTGTACAGTTTGGAGCTGCATACTTCTAGGAAAAGATTGCTTCCTGCAGATTGCTCAGCTGTGTCTTTCTTGGATCAAATTCAATGAAATTCACAACTTGCAGTCAGATTGTATTTGCCAGTCAGGCTGAATTCATTACACTGACATAAACTCTTCTTGCTGCATTTTCTTACTCTTTTCTTTCTCCTGGCCTCCTCTTTTCCTTGTCCCTTCTCTCTCCCCACACTCTCTTTCTCACCTCTTCTTTGAGCTATTGCATGTGTCAAAACTTATCATACAATGCCCTGTACATTTTCTGGCAAAAACAAGTGGAACAGTACACACCGCCATCCCAAACATGCAAACGCTGAGATGCTAGAAGGCTTAGTACCAAGTGAAAGTGCAGCCATCTGGAGGTAACTGCTAGTGTGGATCAGAGCTTCCCAACTGGCTGAAACTTTACAGTCTCAGAACTTTTTAGCAAAGTGTCAGTGAGCTAGAGACTCCCACAGATTTGCACAGGGCACTGGACTGTAATTTTTCAAAAATGTAAATTCTTCAATTTTTTTTTTAGAACACAGCAAAGTTTATAGGATTACTTTTAAAGACTGACATTGTAGTCTAGTGTCTTGCTTATATTTTTAAATAATTTAGAGTTACTACAGCATGGTATGCAACAATAATTCTGCATGTCACTGGCAGATTTAAAAATGCAATTGTTCACTCCATGTCTTAATTGAAGCTGTAAGTCTCGAATCTATAACCTTAACGTATTTTTAGACAGAGGGAAATGCAGTTGCAAACATGTCTTGGAAGTTAAATAAAATTAATGCCATCAAGTGGAGGGCTCAGTAATTCAGTCTTCATGCTGTTATGACCCCCTATGCCTAGCAAAAGGTAGGTTAGTTGCAGAATTATATAGAAATTAAACATACAGGTTTATCTAGATTTTATAAAGAATCCTTCCTGCTTCCTGTATTTCAAAACCATTTGCACATCTTGCTTTTCAGAAGTGTCTCTCACACAGCAGTGTGCCCTGCAGCACACCATCCCCACACAGCTCTGCTCAGGGACAGCCAGCCACTGATGCCCTCACCCTGTGCTGGGTCAACTCCTGAACTCCTGCATTGCCTTCAGCACGTATATGGACACCTGGGAGACCCTGGGCCAGGATGCCTAACACGGGATGCTGGCCTTGTGATTTAATTGGTGCAGTGCTGGCTACGAAAAAAAACCCCAAACAGTTCTGGTTTTAAATTTCTCTACCAAGATATCTGCTTAGATGGCAGAAATTGCAGTACACTGTATTCTGCTTAAAATACGCATGAATATATATGGGTTCTATTTACAAGATATGAAATACTGCCAGAAGCACGCAGGTTTTTTAAGGATTCTGTTTTACAATACACAACGCTAAATTTCTCCTTCACGATATCCTTATCTGTCTCTGCTCTAGTTTGAAAGCAGCAGCTCGCGGTGCCAGAGGACTTCACGGACCGTGTCCTTCCAGTAGGCGGGATGTCGGTGCACTGCCGTCTGCGGCTGCACGGGACACATATTGGGCGCAGGGGAGAACGAAGTCGTTAGATTTCATTACACAAGCGCTGATTTTTATGGCTCTTGGGGCTGGTTTCGGATTTTTGGGGGTGGGGACACTGAAATAAACAGAAGACAAACGCCTCCCCGCAGGCGCAGCCGGCGGCCAGCAGAAGGATGCCGCAGCTGCCCGAGGGCACGGGGCCTGGCAGGCGGCAGCTGCGCCAGGCGCGGGCTTTTCCTGCCACATCCCGCCCGCCCCCGCGTCCCGGAGCCGCCGCAGCGCCGGAGCCGCCGGAGCCCCCGCGGGCCGGCCTTTCGTGCCCGGCAACTGTGAGGCTGGAGAGCGTAGTGCCCATTTCTGCCTCCTCTGGGCGTTCTCGTGTCTCATCGCCCCCCCGCCACCGGCTGTCAGGGACCTGACGAATGGACTTGCTGTCCAGCCACCCTGCTCGGCCGCCTCCGGGACGTGGAANCTCTTTTCCTTGTCCCTTCTCTCTCCCCACACTCTCTTTCTCACCTCTTCTTTGAGCTATTACATGTGTCAAAACTTATCATACAATGCCCTGTACATTTTCTGGCAAAAACAAGTGGAACAGTACACACCGCCATCCCAAACATGCAAACGCTGAGATGCTAGAAGGCTTAGTACCAAGTGAAAGTGCAGCCATCTGGAGGTAACTGCTAGTGTGGATCAGAGCTTCCCAACTGGCTGAAACTTTACAGTCTCAGAACTTTTTAGCAAAGTGTCAGTGAGCTAGAGACTCCCACAGATTTGCACAGGGCACTGGACTGTAATTTTTCAAAAATGTAAATTCTTCAATTTTTTTTTTAGAACACAGCAAAGTTTATAGGATTACTTTTAAAGACTGACATTGTAGTCTAGTGTCTTGCTTATATTTTTAAATAATTTAGAGTTACTACAGCATGGTATGCAACAATAATTCTGCATGTCACTGGCAGATTTAAAAATGCAATTGTTCACTCCATGTCTTAATTGAAGCTGTAAGTCTCGAATCTATAACCTTAACGTATTTTTAGACAGAGGGAAATGCAGTTGCAAACATGTCTTGGAAGTTAAATAAAATTAATGCCATCAAGTGGAGGGCTCAGTAATTCAGTCTTCATGCTGTTATGACCCCCTATGCCTAGCAAAAGGTAGGTTAGTTGCAGAATTATATAGAAATTAAACATACAGGTTTATCTAGATTTTATAAAGAATCCTTCCTGCTTCCTGTATTTCAAAACCATTTGCACATCTTGCTTTTCAGAAGTGTCTCTCACACAGCAGTGTGCCCTGCAGCACACCATCCCCACACAGCTCTGCTCAGGGACAGCCAGCCACTGATGCCCTCACCCTGTGCTGGGTCAACTCCTGAACTCCTGCATTGCCTTCAGCACGTATATGGACACCTGGGAGACCCTGGGCCAGGATGCCTAACACGGGATGCTGGCCTTGTGATTTAATTGGTGCAGTGCTGGCTACGAAAAAAAACCCCAAACAGTTCTGGTTTTAAATTTCTCTACCAAGATATCTGCTTAGATGGCAGAAATTGCAGTACACTGTATTCTGCTTAAAATACGCATGAATATATATGGGTTCTATTTACAAGATATGAAATACTGCCAGAAGCACGCAGGTTTTTTAAGGATTCTGTTTTACAATACACAACGCTAAATTTCTCCTTCACGATATCCTTATCTGTCTCTGCTCTAGTTTGAAAGCAGCAGCTCGCGGTGCCAGAGGACTTCACGGACCGTGTCCTTCCAGTAGGCGGGATGTCGGTGCACTGCCGTCTGCGGCTGCACGGGACACATATTGGGCGCAGGGGAGAACGAAGTCGTTAGATTTCATTACACAAGCGCTGATTTTTATGGCTCTTGGAGCTGGTTTCGGATTTTTGGGGGTGGGGACACTGAAATAAACAGAAGACAAACGCCTCCCCGCAGGCGCAGCCGGCGGCCAGCAGAAGGATGCCGCAGCTGCCCGAGGGCACGGGGCCTGGCAGGCGGCAGCTGCGCCAGGCGCGGGCTTTTCCTGCCACATCCCGCCCGCCCCCGCGTCCCGGAGCCGCCGCAGCGCCGGAGCCGCCGGAGCCCCCGCGGGCCGGCCTTTCGTGCCCGGCAACTGTGAGGCTGGAGAGCGGAGTGCCCATTTCTGCCTCCTCTGGGCGTTCTCGTGTCTCATCGCCCCCCCGCCACCGGCTGTCAGGGACCTGACGAATGGACTTGCTGTCCAGCCACCCTGCTCGGCCGCCTCCGGGACGTGGAAGAAGAAACGTGTTTTGCCTCTCTGGCTGCTAGCGGGACCAGAAGCAAGTGCTCTCACTTCCCCGAGTTTGTACATCTTGAGCTCAAACCTACAGGGAGATTCAGCCTTCTTCTACTCACACTGTCAGCAATGAGCAGCAGGATCTAGGGGCAATGTCACAACAAAAAGAGAGACCTTGAACTTGCTTCACCCTTTGCACAGTCATTTATATTTGGGCAAAGTGGATAACAGCTCCTTTAGCACTGGCCTAGTGGTATTTTATGCTCGCTCGGCATTCGCTTTACCCAGGCATAAATAGCAAAAGGTTTCAGGCTGTAGAGAATCAGGACCTGTATCTTCAAAGGATTTTCAGACAAAATAAAGCAGCTAGTCCTCCACAGCACAGCCTGTGCAAGCTTGCTCAGCTGCAGGAAACATACCCTGAAGGACGCCTGGGACTGCTGGTTTGGCAGCATTTCATGCTCCGGTCCTTGGAGAAAATGTGCCTTCCTAACACCCCGTGCCTAGTGGTGGAATCAGACTGCAAGCTTTCACCTGTATAGCAGGCAGTAATAGGGTTCAGTTTCTTAATGGGAGCCTTTTATTAGCTCACACAGCATATTTACCACCCTACCAGTATTAAGTGCTTGCCCTAATGTCCTTAGCACACGAGGTAGTGGTGTATATCATCATAGATACAATAACGCTGGTTTGAACTCTGTTAATTGAGAGGATCTATTCTAAAATTCAGTTATTCCAAACAAAAAGTGAAGTGTGCTATTACCTGCCTGACACATTATTAGGGAGAGTTCTCAGTGTACAAGAGGCACAGCAATAAGGGCCCAATGCACACAAGTGCCATTAAGTTACATGCTAACAAAAATACATGCTAAAATCTGATTTCAGAGGATGGCCACCATACTCTTGTGTACCAAAGTTCTCCGTTTTCCACTTAAATCCTGCCTGGTGAGTCAGGACATGGCCAGGTTTCCATACTGCAGCAGTGTTCCATTACTCCTCCTTATAAATTTCACACGCTGTTAATGCTTTCCAAACTGGCAACAGAGCTCAGGGGTGCATGAGGACAGTTTATTTTCCTGCTGAACTTTAAACAGAAATTCCACAGGACCTCTGGCGGGGTAACAGCGCTGCTGACAGCCATCAGTTCACACCCTCTCGCCCACCCAACTTTGATCCCAGGCTGTGCAGAACATCTCGGGTGCTCTCAGAGACTGCGGAGGGGAGAGAGAACAAGGCAGGCACCCACGACTCCCACTGCAGGGACCTTGAGAGGGATCCATAAGAAGAGACATCCCATCCTGGACTGCAGAGTATTTGGGATCAGTTCCAGGGTTGAGCAAAGGTTCAAGGGATTGCCCTTCTCAATTTAACCCCTTCTTTCACTGAATTCATATCTAGAATGAAACATAGGTCCAACACTATTTACATAATCCTGGAAAATCTGGCAGGGCTATCTCAAAATGTGTTCTGTGTTTTCTTTGAACACCTTCTCCTGTGCTCATAGTATCACGTGAGAATCTCCAGTGTCTTCCTTATACACCTAGATCTTATGGCTGAAGATAAATATTGGATAATTTAAAAAATGAAAGTCAGTGAGAGAGATCAAAATTTCCTTAACCTTTCACTCTTTCAAGCTTGAGTCTTATTAATTCTAAGGGCTAACAATTCTCTGACCATCAAAGATGTGCCTGTACAGAGAAGAGGAGCCTCTCAGTGCTTCAGATCTCCTACAGCAACAAAAGTAACTCTGTGTAAGTACTTCACAAAGGTATAGTTTTTGAGACTGTCAATGTGAAAACTGACCAACTTGTGACTAGCAACCAAAATAAACATGGAACTGCAATCAGTAGCAGAAAATGGACCTATTCTTGACAAGACAAATTGTCTTCTGAACTATCTGATGCCATAGGAAGACCTCTGTTTGGGATTCACTAACTTTAAGCTACCTTGGGTGTTATTGCATACATCAGCACTTTCGTAACTGCAGTTTCTATGTGCCCAAATGTTCAAGATCCAGAGGAAAAATTAAACTTTGAACAGTATTGTCCATAGTGCACTTGAAATGGCAAGACTGTCAAGCAGAAATCACCAACTAGTATTTTAGGACAAAGTAAATAAAAATTCACGGACATTTCAGCTATAAAAACCTCACTCACCATATATTCTTGTATTTTTACAAGCACACTTTTCTGCTTGTTTAGTTCAAGAAGCAGGCTCCATGGATACTTGATACAAGAATTGCGTAAGAGAAGGGAAAGTGGAAAACCAAATATGGGGACAAAGCAAAGACATAACTTCCAAATGAACAAAAACCTGCCCCAAAAGAGAAATGTCTCTGATTTCAGCAAAATCTGGCTTCAGTTGTAAAAAAGGACACATAATCAGCAAATAAATGTGGGTGACTTCCACATGATGCTTTTTGAGAATGAAAAACTATGCTCCCAAACCCACTCCCTCAGCTCACACAAAACCACCCTTCCTTTGCTCTCCTACCTGGCTGCTGCCATCAAAGGTGCAAGTGAGTAATGGTTCCAGTCAAAGCAATTTGGTTCACTGCTCCAGCAAATATGGCTGTTGACTCTCTCTTCCACCTATTTGGAAAACAAATATTAAAGATTTTTAAGGACTGTGATCAATTCAGCCTGCTGTTTGATTCTATAACTTAATTGACATTATGGTGTTGGCTACATTAATACAGGTAAGAACTTCAGAGATTCAGTCACGGTCCTTCTTGCTACCTTCAGAGCAATGTGGCACCAGCAACCAGTAGTTCTCCTGTGGTTTCCAACTTGCTGTGGGCTAGAACACACATCACCTAATGCATGTCAAAGTGAAAACAACAGACATACAAGGCTAGTAGGTGCATACAATGGTGTATTTTCAATTATTTATACAAAGCGAAGGGTAAACACAAAGCATGAAGTGTCTTTATAGTCTCTTTACATTTAAGCCTTGTCATTCCAAGTGTTCTGTCTGATTTCTGTCTGATTTTGAAAACATAATGCCGAAATCCTAACTTAAGAGCATTTAATTTTAATTAAATGCGAATACTTTCCTGTTATTGAACAGGAGCAACACGATTCTCTTTCATCCTTCTTGTTTCCCGTTTAGCACTGTGCTTTAAAAGTGAGATCACCTCTAGGAATTCCCTTTTCCATATGATGCTAGACTGTTTTAGAAAGTAAGTTATTAGCATACGCTGTGAAAAACAGTCATAATCCTTACATTTCTCCTCACATGTGATGCACTCTGGGAAAGACAACAAAGAAAGCACTTTGTGCATACAAAAGACCTGCTGTAGGAATGCATGCCGGAATGTATGTGCATCCAAGGCACAGAGCATCCAGAGATAGGTTCATTAATGTGTTAGACACGTTAGACAGCCACAGGCTGCCCTGCTTACACCTGCAGGGAGTGGGTTATTGAATACCCTTAACTGGGGCATACAAGGCACCAGGAAATGGAGACTCATAACTAATTTGTACATAACGGAGCTGACTGAAATGCCCACCCTGTTAATACTGAGGCAACAAACCTTCAGTGACCTTCCAGTGACAACACACTCCAGTGGGCCTGGCTGTCACGATTTCGTGAGGACCAGTGTGAGCACACAGACAACCACAGCACGCATTTTGCTCAGGGCACTTCCTTCAGGCTTCCCTGCATCCCTGAATGCCCACATGTGAGATGCCAGGTGATGTGACAGGTGTAGGCAACAAGTGTGAGCATCCCAGGTGGGTGTGCTCCTGCACAGGGCAGCAGCCCAGAGGTGCACAGGGTCCCATTGAGAAGTGCAGCTCATGTCACCCCTTCTCTTGCTCTTTTGCCCTGGCTGTGTCACTGGGCCCTGGCCAGCTACTGTCTCAGGTGATCAGGTCACCACAAAAGAAGACAGTACATACTCCTTAAGGGCTTCCAAAAGTCATGGCAGAGGAGCATGTCAGAGGACTTGGACAGGAAAATCTCAAACCTAGCACACCGAACTTGCAGATTTGTGCCTGTGGCCTGACCATACCATGCCCTGAAGCCAACAGCAAACTTCCCTCTGCTTCCAGCGAGTGCCACAGCTGCCCACGCTGCCCCTCACACAGGGAAAGCCTGTCCTCTGTGGGGTGGGCAACACAGGGCACTTCCCCTGCTGGCAGAGCACAGATGTGAGCTGGTGGAGACAGGGTGCCAAGAGCTGGAAGGTAAAGCAGGCCTGGAAACGGCTGGCAGTAAAACGGATGTGCTTATGCTCTTTTTTCCTGCAGTGTTTGCTACCAGCAATGAAAACAAATAGCAAAGGATCATGTGCTACTGACCAGCAATGTAAACAGCAGTCTATACAGGCACCTGAGTATATAAAATAACATATGCTCTGGCGGCAGCCCCTGGCGCTTTATCACACCAATCTACAGCTTTCCAGGAAATTATCTGGGTGAGAAGCCAGGAACCACTTTTGAACCTTTGAACAGACAGGGCCCAATATGGTTTTCATCTGTTGGTGAAATCTTGGCACGGCTCTACTCAAGGGCAAAACTCTGTATTTAGCAGGGCCAGCATTTCAATTGCTACTTTTACAATTGACCTGAAAAATGTCCCAGCCAAAAAAGCAAAGCAAAGCAATAAAGAAGTCATGAATCTTTCTTCTCCCCTCCTTCAGTAGGACCTAGGATTGTAGCATCCTCTCCCTAGTGTGGCATGGATACATTCCAGCCCTAAAGCAGATCCCCCTATGTTTTTACAGGCCTAACTGGTTTTAGGCTACACTTGCACACAATTATTTTTAATTAAAATATGCATCATTAACTTGTTTATCCAATCTGCAACCTAAAGACAAGCGTTTTTATTCTCATTTACAGTCAGTCCTCTCTACAGCACCCTGGCAGAAGCAGAGGAGACTTTCATGAAAAGACAATAAAGCCGTAAGTGAAAGATGTCATTTATGGAACAAAATCACACTTCTGCTGCTCCAGCTCTGTAGAGAGTGTTTAATACATGTGAAATACATGAGGAAAACTGTATTCCATTTTCCCCTAATTTATTTTAGCTCAAAGCTGGTATGACCCAATGTCTTCCCTCTTGCTGTGGTAACCTCAGTGTCTTCAACATTGTTCCTCAAAAAATTCTCTAATATCTGATCCATTCAATGCAGGCTGGATCAGTTTCTGAGTATTTAAGAAGCTTAATCATTACTTAAAGGGAGGCAAAATATTATCCAAAGCAAGATCTAGTTAAGGACAGCAGGGTTTTGTCCTGTCAGCACTAGTGCATCTCCTTATTAACCTACCATCTCACAGCAGCACAGGTTCTAGCAAACAGGACATGGTCTGAAGGAACAGCCAACCTGCAGAGTCTCTAACAAGCCCAGATAATGTGTGTCATCAAACAGGATTTTGCTGCCTAATTAAAGCTTCCAGAGTTATTGTTTTGATAATAAAACCAGGAACTTTTGTTTTTCTCACTGCATTAGTAAAAATTTGAGCGATCCTTTGTTCCTTTGCTGTAGAATTAAACGAGCGTGCCTCCAATGCCTGCCCACCAAAGACAGACAGCAATGCAACCACCACTGCTGAGCATTTTCTAGTATTTCTAGTATTTATACATTGCTAGGTCTCTTCTTACAGCTAACAAATGATTGGGCACAAGGAAATGACCTCAAGTTGCATCAGAGGAGGTTTAGATTGGATATTAGGAAAAACTCATTTATGGAAAGAGTTGTTGAGCATTGGAACAGGCTGCCCATGGCAGTGGTTGAGTCACCATCTCTGGAGGTATTTAAAAGACATGCAGATGTGGCACTTGGGAACAAGGCTTAGTTGTGGACTTGGCAGTGCTGGGTTAACAGCTGGACTTCCAACCTAAAGGATTCTGTGATTCTATCTGGTCACACCTGGTCATGACTCTCCTAACCTGCTGCAGTTGCTTGCCAGCCGTTGGGACTATGAACAGACAAGCTCATCAGAAGGGAAAGGAGAGTATGAAAATCTCTGCATGTTTCACTGCTGGGAAGAGTTTTTTTCAGTTTGAACTTTGTCTCTCAGACGCTCAGGGAATAGCCTTTTACACAGGACCTGGAAACACAGGCAGAAGTGCTCTGATAATGAAACTTACACCATCTGCTTTTGAAAGACTGCTAGCAGCTTTGGCAACCTCTGTAAGAATTTTCTAGTGATAAAACTACACCTTCAGTGGTGAAACAAAATGTAACAGAGACATCAGCATCATCTGACCATAAGAATTAATTAATTTAATGGATCAACAACAAAGACTTTGCTTTATATTACTTCTTATATATTTGTTAAACTGACACTGTAAAGTCAGTTGAGGGTGGGGAGTTGACAGGGAGATTCCTGTGCACCTTCCAAAGCAACAAAAGTTAGAAATCTCATGTGTGTTTTAGTCAGAAACTAAAATTTTTGGAAAGCAACTGGGTAATATTTTACTGCTAATTATGCAAAGATTCTGAAATAGTACAGTAATCAGGTGAAATTGCTTCAAGAGTACAAAGGGCAAATAAAGCCATGCCTGTGTTACTCCTTAACTGGCTTGAAGCAGAGAGCATTCCAGCACAGACTGTAACTGACCATGGTTTAGGAATTTACCTAAAGCCTCACTTTGACCAAGTCTGTATGATACTATTAAATTGCAGCCAGATTCCAGGATTATAAAGAATAATGTGTACTAAAGAAGAGCCAGGCAATATGGGTAGAAAAATGTGCACACTTCTGCAGTGCATCAACAAACAAATTGAATTCATGGCTGGTAACTCAAAACAGTCAGGCTATATGCAAATCTCACACTCCAAAGCATCTTGCATGAGTTCTCTCTTTATAGATGTTTTCTTCCTTAATGCAATGAATTGACCATAAAAGCTTCTGTACTGTAATATGTGGAGAGTGTGAAGCCAGTCAGAGTGGCTCTTTTAATATTTGAATTTTTTAATTTTCGCATTTTTCTCTTTTTGTTCCTTTTTGCCTTTTCAAACACAGAAGGTCCATAGAACTCCCTGAATTATCATCTGTAATGGGAGAAATAAGAAGTTTAAAATTTGCTTGATTGCAGCTATGATGCATTAAGCTCCAGGCATCAATCTCAATTGCAGCATTTTTCCTCCAAATGGGCAATATTTTACAGTTATCGCTCTCTAAACAAAACACAATTTATTATACACACAATTTGATAGCTATGGCAGCTAAGACTAGAAGAAAAAAAGTCTTCTGACATGAGGAAGGTAAAAGCAATGTCATACTTTAAATTGACTTTGTATGATCAATGCCAGAAGACAATCATCTGTGAAATGATGTTCATGCCCTGATCAAATGCAATCATACCATATGCAATTGAATTTGGAAAAAGTGGAAGAAAATTATTCCCATTAGTTTACTGGTGTCCTTAATGTGTTCACACAAATCATCTTTGAATAGATGAATTAAAATACTTAAAGCAACTCTACCTTTGCCCTCTTAATTCCAGGTCTTTCTGGCAACTCTTGATGCTGCAGAAATATGTTTTCCTACAACCAGTTTGATGAAATTAATGGATCAAATCTTGAACTATGTTTAAAGTAAAAGGTATATAATTTATTTTTTGAATCAAGTATCTCTATGCTGTAAACAATTTTGTCTTCATTACTAAAACAGCAAGAGATTTGAAGCCTGCTTTGTTTTTCAGTGTACATGCTTTTTTTGTTTCCCATGATTTTCTCAACAGGAGTGTGATAGGCCATTTATATTTAGTTAATAGACAGTTCTTCTTCATTTTGGTATCCTGCTAACACCATGTTGTAAATCTCAGTGCAAAGAACCCCAAGAAATCTTTGTAAAAATTTCAGCTTGTTCAAGTTCGTACACGCATACATTTATGTGCATACAAACTGTGTTTATATACATAAATATATGTATTTATCTATATGTGCATATGTATACATATTATATGAATAAAAATAGACATGCTTACTAATGCATGTATATTAGTGGAGCTGGTTTTATTGTCTCTCAGGCTCTGCAATCCAAACAAAATTTAACTAAAAGGAACATCTCCTATGAACTTTGTTTACTTTACACATAGGTGATTCGCTTTATTAAGACCAAGCACATCATTTCTTCATGGGAGCCTTCCCCACGTTATCTCCTCTATCTTCAGAGCCCAATCTGCACAGGAGCTTATTTTGCTGCCACCACTGGAACTATGATTTTGGGTTACTTTTTTTCACTTCACCCAGGAGCTAAATTAGCAAGAGCACATCCCCCTAAGTATAGGTCCATAACCTCACTGCAAATAACGGTTTAGACACTGCCAGCTGAGACCAGCACCCTCACTAACCAGGCCTGATGCTTTTAGACAATGGTCAAGCTGACAATTGACACAGTGTCCTCAAACACACATTGCTCAACCCATTTGCCTAGCCTGCTGCTGCCAAGAGGGCTGTTAGTGCAGGCAGCTGGCAGGAAGATGGGAGTACATCTGGCGATCCTCCGAGAGTGGGCAGGGAAAATGAAAACAGCAGATCTCAGCCAAGCCCAAGATAGGATTCTAGGTAAAGCTCATGCTCTATGGGATCCAAAAAGACTTTGGCAAAATCATTATGAGGAACCTTCCCACACAGAGTGGCTTTGGCTTCCATTCTCTCTTTGAATGACTACCCTGCTATGACACACATGCAGCAAGGTGCACAATGAAGAAATTGAGGCAGGGGCACTAAGGGGCCATTAAGGCCACTAAGCAGGCAGGCTGCAATGGGACAGGTATGCCACTAGACCATGGCAGTCACTTGAGCTATCAAAACTATCTCATCTCCATGGAAAGACCATTGCAAGATCAAGCCCATGGCAGAGTAATGGCTGTAGTGCTGGACAGTCTCAGGAGCAGGTGAAAGCTAACTTGTCCCTGAGAAGCTGGCAACTGGTCAGCCTTGCAGGATACCAGGAGGGAAGTGTGATGCCTGTGAGCAATAGAAATTTGTCAGCAGGGAAAATAATCCAAGGATTTAGGGTCTGTTTACAGAGTTATGGTTGTTATCTGCAAAATCTAAGCCAAGGTTCCCTATAAAATAAAACTCAGAGCTCAGTTGAGTCTGGTGTTAACTGAAAGTATAGATTTGACTCAAGGCACGGTGAGTTTAGCCCAGATAGGCTGAGATCAGTCTCGGACAGTTGTAGAAACAACTTGTACAGCACAGGATTACACAACTATTGTTTCAGGTGGCAGCCCCAGTTTATCACCATCACTGGCAGCTCATCAGTGTCTTGAAAATCTGAATGGGCCACCAAACCACCTCTGAGCACACACTTTTACAGCACTTCTGCTGGACATCATGTGGCCTCTTTACAAGGAAACAAGTGCTCTACCTCACTCTCCCTTGTTACAGCCACAGCTAGAGAGGGACTGCTCAAAGTGTCCTCTCTCCCAGTCCCTCCACTCTGGTCCTCCAGGTCTTAAGACTGCCAAGAGAAAGGCAGCAGTGGAGTCTTTGGTGCTCCTCAGTGAGGCAAGATCGCTCTGCACTGATGTCACTCCGCTCTTGGTGTGTGCTCAGTAAGTCAGTAATTTGTCATGAGCGTGGGCCCTACCCATACATGGCAGGCTGGAGGAGGAATGACCTCAAACTCCGCTTCTAATCCAGGGGGCGTTGCCAAAGCACAGTGTTTGAGTTTGATGCATGAAGCGCGGAGATATTTTCAGCTACTGAATCACACTTTTGGCTCCACAGCTAACTTGAACTTCTCCTTAGTTTTGTTTGCAATTTTTCACATTCTGCGATCACCACTGACTCTCAGAAAAAGAAAAATAGGTGGTGTTTTAAAGAAGAAAAAAAATCTAGATAAACATAAATGTGAAGATTTTTTTAACAAAATCAGTTTTATTTGAATAACTTCAATTTTATTCTCTTGCATGCGTGGAGGAATGGAGTTAAACAAATTACTAATAGATTATGGTTCATCACCAATGTCTGGCTTCTTTATTTCACATCTAAATATATGCTATTAATGCTGCCAGTGAATGTTTTCTAATGATTTTTGTGTCCAACACAAGAATAAAACAGTCTGAAAAACAAAGCAGTGCAACAGCAATTAGCTTGGACACAGCTACACAAGAGCTCTTAGCTATATATTCCTATAGCTGAAGCAAAAATATTTTGCTATCCTTGTCCCATGAAACCATATTCACTTGACCACAATTCACAACCATAATTTGAAACTGGTAGTAATAAAAAAGCAAAACCTCATTTTACAATACAAAGGGCTTAAGTCTTAATTGGGTTATCCTGCCCACTACAACTGCATTACCTCTCTGTCACTGTGGCCTGAGCCTACTCTCACTGATTCGGGAGGAAAGCTCCAGCAGAGAAATTATGCAACCTCATTCACAGCTAAGCAAGTCATTTAAGCATATGCTTAATTCCATCTCTAATCAGTAAAGTCAATTCAGCAAAGCAAAGCATGCACTCAAGTCAAAAGTGAATAGGTAGTGTGCATTTTTTTGAATATGGATTTTTCACAGAGTGAGGATGTTGCACAAAACTTCCCTTGATTTCCTTTGGAGCTCATCAGGCTGGGAGAAGGTAGAACTCAGCTGTTAATCAAACTGTCACTCATGCATGTAAAGTACTAGTCTTTTTAACTCATCCATAGATAGGTTAAGCAAAAACAAATTTTAAAAGGCCATGGGACATATCCTTGGAGTGGACACAGATATTTATACATACTACCCATAGACTGCAGGGACCACAGAGGCAGGAGTCAACACAAAAAAAAATTAGGTAAGAAGCTACCATAGGAGATTCTGTACATCCAGAATTGCTGATGAGCCTCACTGAGCCTTTTCATAGAGTGAATTGGGAGCTTTTCTTATCTACTGGAAGAAGATTGAAAAATAATGGGCATTTCAACTCTTCATTTACATTTCCTCATGTGGCAACGAGGAAACAGTGGGGATAATAAACACACTGCTTTGATAAGGAATGTGGCTCTTCTCTTGATGAACTGAAGTAACAGGGCAGCCTCTACCATCATCTGAAACCTATTCTTTCCCTTTAAATTTCCTTAAATCTCAGCAAGCAACATTAATCTAACAGAGATGACTTCCAGCCAAGCACAGATCCCCAGGAGCATTCCTCAACTGCAGACAAGTGGGAAAGGAAAAGCCTGTTGCAAAGAGCAGGGCTGGAACCAGTCATAGGGAATTTATGCCCAGCAGCAGGCTGCACCATTTGCCTGCCTCTGCCCTTCTCCCCAGATGAAGGAGCCTTATCTACCTTTGCAGATATCAGAATCAATTACAAACACCACGGGGCTGCCCTAAATTATGCTCTGCTGCCCGAGGCTGCTTTCTGTCAAGCTCCCAAGCGAGTCCCCATAGATAAAGGCTGTGGGGAATGTGGGGAAGGGAGTGCTGAGGGCCAGGCTCTACCTGTTCTTCAGCTCCTCCAGCTGCTGTCAACACACTGACTTGTTCTCTGTTTGAGATTGCAATCTGTCCCTGCCCCAAAGGTGCTGCCAACTGTAGAGTATAAATGTTTTCAGAAATTAAACAACTCCAGAAAAATACACATTATGCAAAAATCTTCTCTCTTCCCAGATGACACAACATGGAGCACTAAGCACAAACAAAAATGGACCAAACAAAGCACAGAGGCATTGTGGAAAAAACTCATTTAGTGAAGGGCTTCTCTGCTTTCTTTACAGCCATTAGGACAGTGATAATGCTGAACTGGCTGGTCAGCCACAAGAACTGGATAAATTGAGTCACAGAAGAGACAACTGAAAGCAAGGAGACAAACAGCAAAAATAAGTGAGACAACAGATGGAAGGCAGAAATGTAAAGTTTAAACTGCAGCTGTAATTCTGCTGGTAACAGTCACATTTAAGAGTAGTTCAGTTTGCTTTCCAGTTTTGGAGAGGAAAAGAGTTTTCTTATTAAAAAAACCTGGCTTGTTAGCTGAACTGCTGTGGGTTTTCCCCAGATATTTTGTGGGACAGGAAAATTATTTTTCTCCAAGCCCAGGAATGCAGAAACACTTCTAAGAAAGGGCAAAATTCTGACAACCCTCTGGTGTCGTCCTAGTGCTGTTAGGAGGGGGGAGGAAGGTCACATCAATAAAATCTATAGCCACAAGTGAAAGAGCTGTGTTTTAGTTGCTGCTGGCCAGGGGTCAGTCCCTAGCACTGTTCAGAGCTCTCCCATGGTAGCACAACTTCCTTAATCTTTCTCCTTTACTAGCATGACTGTTACAATTAGGCAGGAAAAGGGTAGTTATTGTTGTAGCAATGTTTTTGTAGGTTTATTTGGCAGCTTTTCTAGCAGGATTTTAGACGAGTTTTGATAACATAGTATGGGAAAGAAGGATTTCCACATTGGCCAAAGAAACAGTTGTGGCAAGACTACCTATTTTTAACATGGTTTATTCCTAGCACTATTTCAGACACAGTATTTTCTCTCCCATCTGTTGACACAGTTGTTTTGTTTCTCTAAAGACATAGTTGTCTGTCTCTTGGAGAAAAAAAAACGAACACCAACACCATGAATAGTTGCAGAGAAAAACATGAGACCGAAACCCAACCAAACAGTGATCTGGTCAAAAGGTAACGCTGGCACAGCTTTATGACTGCAATGTACAGCAATTCTTCAGATGCCTCTTAAAATTTTCATCAGGTATTTTAAGCATGACTGTGAATCTTTAAAATTCAGATCTGGTATACTCAAGAACTAACTAAGATGGTTTATTGATCTAAGGAGTCTGACTGCAAAGCTGCCATTGGAGTAATGCACTAGTCTGTTGAGGAGGAATGCAGACACAGAATCAAGTGCAAACAGTTTCTTTAATAAGGGAAGGAAAATATAATGAGAGCACCAAGGGGAAAAACATAAACCCCAAAGGCTGATAAAAATTAAACTGGTAAAGCAGGACAAAACATTAAGCAATCCTTCTAACACTCGGGTTGCCAGGCTGTTTTCTCTGATTTTTAATGATAATTTTTTTGCCTTGCAGGACTGCTGGAGTTCATGGTTATGATCTCCCAGGCAATCTGAAAACCTTATCTCCTCTCAAAGGCATTTCAGGCAGCTTGAGAGCTGGTAGGTGGAAGCAAATAAAACTGAAGCATGACTAAGGTAGGACCTCTGCAGATCACTAAAGCACCTCTGTTCTTGTAGGACAGCCTATTTGCTGGAAAAGCTGCAATATGAAAACCTGATATATTAAAGGTCAAGACTCCAATACAGAGCAGACTCATCTGTATTGTGTTTTAATTTCTTTTTATGCCGAGAGGTGCCTAGGGTTCTGAAGAGGTGACAGAGAGATAAATCATGCATGACAAACTGGAACAGAAGACAAGGCTGTGTCCAGAATAGGATAGCTCTGCTGGTGCAGCTGTCCGAGCACGCTGCACTGACAGTGTTCCCAGCACAGCCTTCATTCGTACCAGCAAAATTGTGTTATTTGCTGGCACAGCTTTTTCCTGAGGTCCATCTTCCCTCATCCAACACACTAAAAGTGTTTCAGTAAAAGTAAAGGTTTATTCTAAGTGTATCCACAGTGAGAGGTGTTGTGTGTGTTAGAGATCAAGTCAAGGATCATGCCCCTTTACACCTCTGGCTAAGACAGCAGAGACAGCAAAAATCTATAAAATAGTCATATTCTTCATGGAGTAAGAAGTCCTTTGTAAAGGCTTCAATACTGGCTTCTGCCCCTACTGGGAATCTTACCTTCTCATGCACTTTTGCAGAAATGCAGAGATAAAATCTCAGAGATAAAAGTCTCACCATATGTGCCCTTATCAGAAAGGTTATGGTATTTCCACAAGCAAAATAAGTTTCCATCACTCCTATGGCTGACCCCAGCTCCTGCTCCACCCCAGTTCTGTAGAAGGCTCACCCACCTGGCCCTGCCCACATCAGCAAGGCTGAGCCTGGGCTAAGCACCCTGCCCCAGAGCCACAGGAAGGGGGAAGCAGACAGTGGGCTTGGTGCTGCTGCCTGCTGCAGGCACAGACTTCTCCCAGGATGGAGAAGGGAGGACCATGATGTACAGTAACATAAGGGAAAATTATGCCAAACCAAGTGCCTGGTACTATGTGGGCAGTTTAAGAAAACAACCAAATTCAACCAAAAAACTGATTTAAGATGTGTTTTAAAAATAATTTCTTAGAAAGTTTTCAGGAGCTGTGTGAAGAGCTATTTTCTGGTGTGTTATATGCTATGACCTACTGGTCACAATCATTTAAGTGATTTAAGATTTTAAGACTGTTGTCTGCGATTTTCATAAGTGAATGGGCAGTGACTTTAACATGCCTTTGAAGAAATTAGGACCAGCAAAGGACCTTGCAGCATATTCATACATGGTTTTCTCCCTGTTAAAAGGGCTTACCTGCCTCTGGTTTGACAATGTCTACAGCTGTGGTCATTGGCCAGTATTATCTAATTTTTTTACAAAACATACAGTACCTATTTCTGGAAGGCTGGACTCACTCCAGGCTACTATGGTTTCCATAGACAGGAAGCTTGAAGGTTTGGGATTAAAACAGCAGGAGGTTGAAAAGAAAATTGAGGACCTGGAAATAACAACTGATAGTCCTGACGCAATCATCACTGAGAACACTGCAGCTCTGAAAAATGTAATCAACAGCCTGGAGAATAATCTTAGATAAAAGGCTAGGTTTTGGAGGCCAGTGGAAAGCTCCTGCAAGGACAGTTACAAGACAGGTTCTGGTATACTTTTCCATAAGAGTTTCAAGAATTTCTCCTCAGCATCATGTAGGAAAACATGATATAAAAGCTTGTAGCTATCTGAGCTACCCCAGCATGTCTCATTCAAAGGAAAACTGTTGTTGTCTAAGAGCTATGACAGCACATCTTCCTCTGGCCATGGAAGCTGAAGGTCCTTCTGTCCCCACTTGTTCCATGCTGGCTGAAGGCTCACATTTCCTACCTCATTCAGTGTGAGCCCTCCACTGACCTTCAACCAAAGCCAACCCAGATGGCTTTGCCTGGAGTAAGAAGCAGAGCACTTCCACAGCTCTTCTGACAAGTAGGGTGGTGGGGCAGTAGCCTCCAGCCTGTAAGCAATGATAATCCATGGGCAAAGGGTCACCTTTAACCCTTGCAACTCCTGCCCACTATCTGAGATCTAAAGCATAGATGAAGAGTTATAGATGGGGTAGGATGGAAAGTTTAATTTGCTGTAGACAAAGTACCTCCCTTGAATATCCTTTTGTGATAGTCAAGAAAGTCAAAATAAAATACAGATTCCAAATAAAATAAATAAATAAATAAATAAATAAATAAACCAATTCCTCTCTAAATTGCCTTTTTTTACTATGCCCAGAAAACTCATTAAAAAGCAATATATTTTAAGAAAAAAAATTACTGACCTTTGAAACACAAATGATAATGCAGGTGAGTGGAGCCTCCACTACATTTGATGCCTGTGTTCCAAAAGCCAGGTGCCAGCTCAAACAGATACCCTAACACTAAAGGGCAGAAAGAGACTGGCTGACTTAAAGAGACTATCAGGAATTAGCTAAACCTGGTTTCTGAGGATGTTTCCTATTAACATACGGTATCTTCAAGGCCTGGTTGCCCCAGGAACCAGAGAAATGGAAAAACAGGTTTTTAGGCTACCTTTGCTTTTTCTGCTGCATTCAGCTGAGCTTTGGTGCAGCTGCAAGCAAAAGACTAAAGAGTATAAGGTGGCAATTTCACCAAGACTCATCCCCTTAAATCTTTAAGGTTTGATTTTATGTTAGGCCTCCTGCTAAAAAATTAGTAAAACCAGGAAAACGGTGAGAGGCCATTCTGACTGTAAAAGCCCCAACCGAAGAAAAATTGCCCTAGGAAAGGAGATAGGAAAAGTGCACAGGACTTAGAAATGCTTTTGGATAACAGAGTCAACACATTAGGCCCAAAAAACTGTTTCTACCAGGAAAACATAATGCCAGTACTAAGAAAGATAAGAAATCAAGCTAAAGGCTTCTCATGAAGAATAAAAGACACAACAAACCATAGTGATCACTCAGAAACTCAGATACAATGAATAGTTAAGAAAAGTCATAAGGTAGGAAAAAAAGGACAAAACAGATCCCTACTGAATTCTCCAAAGAATTATTCGAATTCCCACTTGAGCATTTACAGAGATTAATACCATCAATTCTGCTTCAGGAAGTTACAATGGATATATTAAAATCCAGTCCGTTATGTCCCAAACCACTATTGCACTGTTCTAGAACCTTTGTGACCACCAGAAACTGCTTACATGATAAAAGAACAAGCACTCAAAGGAAAGAAGCTTTTTTTTTCTGTCAGGACTACTTCATGAGAGACAAGCAGAATTACAAGACCCCAGGAAGAGGCTCCAGGCAGAGCCTGATGAACTTTGCATGACCTTAGGGTGGGTAAAGCACTTCTCACCTCTTCTTTAAGGACTGCTTACTAATACACCAATCCTAGAGTAGTTTCAAATGTGATTAAAAGAGGATAAGTAAAGGAGTCAGAATTAACTTTGCTGGGGCTACTCCGTTTCTTTCATTCTGACAAGTCAAAGAAATTCTTGACTTGAACTGCAGATGTAGATTTTGGCACCTACGTTCCAATGCTTTGCATACCATTTCATTACAACCAGTTCTGGCAATGAGCAGTGAAGTCCTCAGTGGGTTTGCAGATCATCACAGCAACATGATTAGAAAACTTGATCCAAATATTGTAAAAGTCAATGGAACTTGGATTGAGACCAAAGGGAAATTCTCTTCCCTGCTAGCGGTGATTAGCTATACATCACGCTGCTTCTGCGGATGAAAGTGAATCTTTGACCATGCACCAATTTTAATTACTTAACAATACAGCCTGCTTTTGAACAATGTAGTGTCATGAAAGAAAGCATAACCTGGCATGGAGAAAACATGTCTCCAATTAAAAATTCCACTGGCTAGAGTCACTATTGAGTAAGACTATCACACTATTACTGACTCGTACACGCATGCACGAGCTTACTGATCTGTGGGTCCTCTAAACCCTTCCCTGGGAACCTGCACTACGACAGACATTTGTAGGGGGAGAGGTGTTGCTCATGTGGCCATGGGGACACAGATTGTATCTCACCTCCCATGTTAGATTATTCTCTAAAATTTTATGCATTTCCTATTTTTAAAATATGGAGACCTTTCTGTAGAAAAAAAAAAACCCAAACAACAACAAAAAAAAAACCAACAACAACAAAAAGCTAAGGAAGGAAACAAAATGTTTTAAGTATAGCCTAAATATTTATAAGATATTTTATTTTTAACACCAATTTCCAGAGACTATCCATAAAACAAATACACTACTGAATTTCCGTAATAATTATTTTGTATTTTACATCTGCAATAAATGCAAAGCAGTATTGGTCATATTTCAAGCTTACATGTTGTTCTTAGTGCAGGGGGCTTTTTTTGTCAATTGGGCTGTAATAATTCACACACCAACTGGAAGAACAAGTCAGTCTGACAAGAGTTGAATCTGAAGAGAACAAAAAAAATCACAGAAACATTTGGGATGGAAGCCACCTCTAAATGGGTCATCCTAGGTCACCTATAATAATCACTTATCTAGTCTAGCCATGACCGACTCCACACCAGTTTGCTCCACTGACCTAAATGTTGTGTAGTAGTAACCCCTTTCCAATATTGAACAGTCTAGAGCAAAGTACTCCCTGCTGTAGCTTAACCACAGTATTTCCCCCCCACAATTCCTCTTCAGCAGCATATGAAAATATCTTGCCCTGTTCATTCCAGCCCTTGCAGATACATATGTGCACCTAAAGCTCTCACTTAGGCTCTCTCCAGACCCAATGTACCTAGATTTCTTCTCTCAAACACACTTTCAGCTTGACTTTGGGGTCTTCCATCTTCCTGAAGAGTCCTGTGAATTGAGGTTGCCCTTTGGCTCTTTGATTTTGTGGGCTGAAGAGGATTCTAAATATTTGCACCAAGTCTAGTTAAGAATTTAATGTATGAGGTTTGAAGTTAAAATATGTCATTGCACAACTCCCTGCTTTATAGTGGCATTTGTTCTTTCAAATTTAATATCATTCTCCCAAGAGACACCTCAAGAAAATCCTACATACAAGATCAATACTCACATTAATGAAATAGCTGGAATTTAATACCGCTCTTCTTCAAGATGTGCCCTGTAATTCCAGAGAACTTCTACCCAAACACAAACAAAGAGTGTTACCTGCCTGCATAAACTTATGCCACCTCCATTAGGATTGCTCAGAGTGATGCCACATGAGCACCAAGATTACCTGAACATTTACACAGAACATCTGGAGGCTGTTGAGGCCACGCTAAATTAAAAGCTACTTCTGATATGCCTGGTTGACAATCATGGCCCATATATTTCAATTTTTAAGTGACACCCTTCACCTGATGACAAACTTTTGCTCCCAACACAGCAGAGTCCAGGAGCACAGGAGAAGCAGGTGGCCTCCTCGTGCTTACAGTGAGAGGCTTTGGGTGAGCTGCCTGGCAAGGCATGTGCCCCCAAAAAGCCACCTGTCCCAACTCTGCCTATGCCTAACACAGATCTCTCTGAGTGATGTCTGAGCAACCCATAAAGATAAACTGGGGTGGTCAAGTTCTTCATCTGTGACAGAACACCTGTGCTGGTTTTGATACCTGAGAAAATGCAATTTCCACAACTGTGGATTTAAAATACAGTATTCATTTGGTGTATAATTGTATCATAATACCTGGGACTTAAAATCAATTTTTTGCCTGTAACATAAAACAAGTCCGTTTCCCCAATGAAAATACATGCCTAAAGAAACTGCTAAAGACACATGAAGAGGAGACTTATTTTCCTCTGCTTTGACACAAAGATTGGCAGAGCATCTGAATGGCTCTGCTCCACTGTTACTTCAAAGGGATGCAATAGAAGACTCATCCAACTTGTTTTCAGAATCAGTACATGGAAGGTTTGGGTTTCTTAGTTCTTCACTTTTTCAGCAAGGAGAGGACACTGCTGCTGGGGCTGCCTTTGCCCAGTGCCAGCACGAGAAGCTGCAAACAGATTACAACAGCATGGCACAGGCAATTTCTGTATTAAAGAGAGAGCTGTAAAGTCTGATACAAACAGACAAGCATTATGTTTTCCAACATGCAGCTCCCAAGACAGGCTTATTGACCATAAAATGAATTATATAACCCAACTTGTATTATGTCATCTGAGACCTTGGTTAGGCCACTACCTTTGAGATATATATACATACAAAATATACATAATTATTTTCCCCAGACAACTGTCAAGTTACATTCCTTATGTAACACTGCTGCAGTGCTAACCTGAAGCATAATGACTGTGCTCATTATAGGGTTATTATGAGTTCTGAGATGAAGAGCTGTCAATAATTTAATTTTCTCCATATAAGGTAAAACGCTGTCTTCTTTGGAAAGGGAATCCCAGTTATATCTGTTTGAAACATTAATTACAGTAATAAACAGGTTAAGAGGTGTAACTACAGGTGTCCCTCCATCAAGACACACAAACCTGTAGTTCCAGGCGTGTGCAGGACAAGGAAAAGGGATACTGCAACCTCAGCTGCTGGATCTGGCCTTAGTGTACAATCCTCTTCATCCTTGTACTAAAGAAGATGGTACACAGTCCTGCAGTGCTTATAGCCAAACAGACTCAGTGTTTTTTCTACAAAATATGTAATATCTATGCAGAGTAAATTTTCTTGATAGTTCAGTGTAGCCAGCTTTTTTTTTTTTGTTGCTTTTGCTGTCAATTCAATGCAGCCTATTAAAGATTGTGAAAAGAAATGGTCTTCGACAGGGACTTATATTCCAATCACATAATCTCAATTTCTTTCAGAAAAAGAGCTATTGACCTGGTTCTTCAGTTTTCGGGCAAGTCAGGTCCAACTTTCAGATGCTGCCCTTATGTTGTGGTTGGGTTTTGCCAGTGACTTCCTGTTTAATATACTGCAAGATAAATTGATACCTGTGCAATTAGGTTCCAAATGTGTTAAATCAATTTGACAATGACAGGGCAAGTAGGTAAGTCTCTAACTCCTTCCTGTCCATTTATACAGTAGTGGGATTTTTGGTCATCTTTTCTTTTAAAGACCTGTAATCTACAGGTCTTTTAACGGCCCCATTTCTAGTGAACCAGCTTTTGTTGATATAGTTCTTGTAGTAAAAAAGCATAGGTGTTCCTTTCCAAGGATTCCACTGTATCCCTTGCCATCAATATCCAATTGAGTTGCAGAGTATACTGTGGGTTCTGTCAAAGCCCTTACTGGGGTTTGTCCTGGTCTGTTACTGAGGTTTGCCTGCACTGGTATTCCCAGGAACCAGCTGGGCTTTGTTCACTGCAGGCTGATGGATCAGCAGGACATCCTGGACCGCTGCAATGCTCCCAGCAGCTGCCTCTGCCTGCTCAGTCTGTCTCTCCCCTAAAGCCTGTGGTCTGCTTCAGCACAGCCAGGGCTCAGGGCCTGGCTGATGGATTAGACCCCCCTGTGATCTAAAAGAGAGGTTTCAATGACTAATGTTCAGGTGTAAAGGTCACTGAGGCTGAAAGGAAAATCCTGGGAACAACATGAAACACAGGCAAGTTTATTTCAGTGTGTGTGTGTGTTACCAGAGTTTTTAACCTTTTAATAAACCAACAAAAGAGAAGAAATCCTAACTTTAGGGCTTCTGCTCCATCCATCTGCCTGCTCCAGGCAGTTCATCTAATGCAGCAAAGTACACACCAGACACACATGGTGAGATGGCCCTGTTTGACAGGCTCACTAATATAACACACTGCCATTTCTTAGGCTCCAGCCCACAGTCTGCCACCTTGCAGAGCCTCCTCCTGACCCCAGTCCCGCAGCACGAGCCAGCATTTCATACCCTCCACTGTTGCACAAGTGGCACAGATTTGCAGCTGGAGGTGAGAGAGTAGTTGCAAAGAAAGTGCAAACCTTGTCATGTCCATGCTGTCCCTACATATCCCTGCCCTCACAGCCTGCCCCGATTTTGGGCTCAGCCCCTACCTCCAGTGGCCCCCAAGCCACTGGGACAGCACAGGCTCCACTCCCTGCCTGAGAGGCTGAGGAGAGATGACCAAGAGTCTGCTCCTGCACAATCCACCCCAAACCATAACTCTAAATGTATCTTCCAATTCTACTCATGTATTTATAGGCCCTTGCATGGGGACAAATTATGCTTTCAAAAATATTACAGGAAAATGCTGCAAGTGATTGTCATAAAAAACTCCCATCATAATTTCATTAAAAATTAACAAAAAGAAAGCATTAGTGTTGTCCTGCCAACTGGGGGTGGGGGGGTATCTCACATTATTAAATTGAGAAGGCCAGCAATGGAAAGCCTTTTTAGATCGGTGTTTCCATTCCTTCCTCTTTTGCTTGGTTCAAAAGTCCTGCATAATTAATACTGTAGTACTTAATAAATGCTTAGGAACCTACTACCTCTCTGCTTTTTCCATTTAATTAGGTGATTGACTTCAGGCATACTATAAATTATAATGACAATTTAATTACTTTTTTAATGTGCACACTTAAAAGATTTATAAACAGGAATAGGGTAATACAGTGCACTCAAAATTAGAAATACCATGAACTGGAGAACAGCACAAAGTAATGACATCTAAAGTATCTCCTCAGTGACTGAGCAGCTGCAGTGACTGGGAGGTAGAGTATTTAAAGTGTCTGGTACAACTACAGAGAATTGTATATTGCTGTCCAAATGTCCATGTACACCTCTTTTAACTTTTCCTTCCAGCATTTGCGCATCTTGCTTGACTTCATGGCAGAAATATAAAGGAGTTCCAAGGACAAGTCAGGCTGTGGACTGCAGTGTCTCTTAGGTAAAGCATTCACAAGAAGTGGAAGACCCTTTCTCTTCTTTTAAATAAATCATAAAATGCTTGCATCACTTCATCATAACACAGTCATTGTTAAAATTTGTAGGGGGCCAAAATCTCCTACAGTATTCCAGCTGGCACAGGCAGACTGCCAGAGACCATGGATTCCATCATCCCATGAACAGACCCTTCCTAGTCAGGAGGCAGAATATCTGAGAATATGCACCATCAGCACCACATCCTACAACAATCCAAGTTAACTCTTCTGATATTGTTGTTATGCCACCTAGGACTCATTCTCCTGTCACTTACAGGAATGTAAAAGCTAAGAGGATTGCATATATAACAAATCAAGTAAGAATCAGATCCTTCAAACTAGTGCTCAAAAAAAAAAAGTACACTTGCTAAACTAAAAATAAGTTTTTTTTAAATTTAAATAGTTTAAGATAATAAAAGAAAAGTTAACCTACTTAGTTAGCCTGCCTGAATGTCCAGACATTTCCAAGCCCTGGTTAGTCATTACAAATAAAGCAGTGTTTTCTACAAGTTACGTATCACCAACAGAGAGAGATGATAGCATTTGTTTTAAATCACACAGTGTGCTTACATTGGTGAAAATTTCTCATGTAAAAAAGTCATTAAAATTTGGGCTAGAGGAGACGCTTTCCCATCTGGGAGCTGAATCTGGTTTGGTGTGACTATTCCTGTCTGTTAATTTAGCAGTACAAAGTATAACTCTACATTCTTAGCATACTTACTGGGGATGCTGGCATCTCTGTAACCAGAACTGCTTACAGAGAGGAAAAAAAAGACTGGGCAATTCACAGTGTGCTAGCAAAATTATGAGCAATTCCATGTTTTAAGCATCATCTATCAACAGTGTTGAATAGTCAAAAGGGGAATAAATTTAAATGCATTGCCAAGGCAAATGCTGTGATAATTGTATCTGTTTTTCCTTTTCAATACAGAAAAAATAATCCCAGACACTCATTTCATTCACTCCCAGAGAAGCTGAGTGGAAAGCGGATCAATCCCACAGCTTCAGCCTGTCCACCTTGGCCAGCAGAGACCAGGCCCAGAAGAGGTGTAGGTGAAAGACAAAGCACCAGGAGGCTGAGCAGCGCGGTGAATCACAGGGAGCCGCTTTGTCTGCAGCTTCCGCTCTCCGCGGAACTGTGCGGGGCTGAAACAATGGCTCTCCTATGGAGCCGCATCTCATCTACCTCATCTGCAGCCACTGATGAATGATGGGTCAAGAGGGCAGCAGACTTTGGGTGCACAACCCTTAAATACTTTATCAAAGGTGGCAAAAGGCCATGTGCTTCAATAACACAGCAAATACTTCCTTTTGCTGTATAGCAGACAAATTCCTTCCTCTCTGCTGGCTCAACCCGAAGCTTTTGGTTCACAGCTCAGAGTGCGTGCAAGTTTTACAGTCACAAAACATACACGTAAAAAAGCTTTGGTTTTATTCCTGAGACCATTCAACTGTAAACATTCTCACAGAAATGGAAAGCCAGTCCTATCTGTGCTGGAATCCTATGCTTTCATAAATATGTAATTCTAGGGATTTGTGGGACTTACAGACAACAAAATAAGACACCTTTTACTTATTTTAAAAAGGGAAACTGAATAGTCGGAATTGAAAAAATTCTAAAACCGTAACTCATCCAAACTTCTCATACTGGGGCTTCCTGAAAGAAAAATAAACTGATTTGATAGAAATGAAAAGTTCAATAAAATATAGAAATTTTGTCCCTGGTTTAAATGAAGATAAATGAAAATAACAGGCTTTGTGATATAACAAGATACTTCAATACTAACAGTTTGACAGTATTGTGCTACTCAGAGAATTACAATTTAACAAGACATACAAGATGAGTTGGAATACCTTCATGACATGAAAATATCTTTGTGCAAAATAAAACTGAAGGAACATTTTAAATGTTCTGAAGTAAGATGTCTTACTGCTTAAGAGTTGTCAAGGGCTTGTCCCTGTTAGAGAAGAGGTAAAGTATTTCAGAACCTTCTGCCATCTAAATTTTCTTTCAACCACTTTTGTTTTCTGTTCCTCCTTAGCTGTTTCTTCGTCTTTTTATTCCTCTAGATATGTTTACAACTTGATCTAACTGCTCTGAATTTAACAACAAAACTTCATGTTCTAACAGGACAGAAAGCTGTGGGCTCACGTTTGGTTTCTAAAGGAAGTGGCAGAAAGCAATCTTGGGAAAAAAACTCCAAATCAGCTGTGATCATTTCAGCTCCCTTACGAAAAACATCAGCAACAGAAGAAGTCCACCTGGGTTCCCATCCACCCAGCACCAGAAGCCAAGGTAACTCTGCAATTTTGGGGTCACTGTTTAATGGCAACAAGACTCAGTAGTGGGTCGTAACTTTCCGATTTTGGCGGCTCTGAGGAGCCGACACCGCAATGGCGATGTGAGCAGCGCGGGTTTCCCAGCAGTGCCGTGTGGGCAGTGAGGCAGCGAGCTGTGCCACCCCACCACCCACCCTGCAGGGGCGCGGGAAACCTGCGCCTTTCGCCTCCAGACACGGTAGGGCAGAAGAAATTGGTGTTTTCCCTCCCAAAGACCTCACACCGTGTCACGCTACGGCAACGGATTTGCATAATTTCAATCAAATGATGTATTACAAATCTCACCACAGATTTTGAATTTTAACACTTTGGAACTGAGCATAAGAAATGGTGCTTATGCTCAGAAAATGGAAGGTCTTGGAGTGGAGGTATCTCAACTTCCTTATAGCCCTGTTGAACAGATTACAAAAAGGCCTGACATCTCTACTTCAGTCATGTATAAATGTCAGATTAAAAAATAGGTGATTTTAATTGATAGCCACAATTTGTACTGAAAAGCTTCTAAAGTAATAATAGCTTTTACACAACCACTGCTACCCAGAAAGCAAATCAGCACATAAGTAACTCACCCTCTGAGTATTTTCATTCCTTTTTCAGAGTGTGAAACTAAGATTGGCACCAAACTGCATCACAATTTTAATGCATTTTCCATCCAAACTGAGAGGCACTTGAGGAGCCACAGTGATGTCCCAGAGAAAAACAAATTCAATATAACTTTTCCGCTACACCCACCTTCAATTCACGGCCCAGCACTCTGCTCCCTTTTATTCATCCAGGTGAGGAGAAGCTGACAGCCGGGGGAGGGAGGAGATTGGGAGCCATATGGAGCTAGAGTCAATTTTTGGTATGTATTTGTGAATAGATACAAAAGAGATAAATGCTGGCATGCATAAATTCATATTTTATCGATACCTATTTTGGTACTTACTGTCAGAGTAATTTATTCCAAAAAAGGCTTTTAAAAATGAACACTGATTTAAAGAAAATTCCAATCCTGGCTTATTTCTTGCCACAGCAAATCCAGGATCCCAATGGCATGAAGCAGGAGGCAGAAGCCCACTCAACAGGGTTTAGCTCACAGTGCCAAAAGGGAAGGAGGTGCAAATAAGCAAGAACCCAAGAGAGAGATTCTCCAGGTCACTGCCCAAGACAAGCTCCCCAGGAATGGGGATGTCTGAGCAGGGGTGGGCAACCAGCCTTGGCACAAGGAAGCACTGAGGGTCCACGTCTGAGCTGTTCATGCAGAGGGCAAGCAGAGCTAAGGGTTTTGCATGCAGCATCTTGTAATAACCAAGGTTATCAAAATTGCAAGATTCACTAGAGTGGCTGCCCGTAATTTCTGCACCTACAAATGTTCAGTTTCACTTCTCAGACTTATTCAAATAATCCAGCCCCCATGGGCCTGCAAACCTGAGCTGCAAGTCTGAATGTGGAAGGGGATTTATTAAAAGACTGCTGGTGCATCTGACCATGACAGAATGCTAAAAAATGAAAAAGTAATGAAACAGACAGAACATTTCTGAGCCCCAGATTATGTTTGGCTTGGATCCAGTGGACACGTTTGATTTCCACTGGCTCCCTTAGTACAAGCTGTTATCTCCCCAAACTTTGATCTAAGGCCTCTGCAAGAGCAGAGGACACCAGAGCACAAGTATCTATGAGAGTCACTTATTCCATTAGTCAGAAATCAAAAATCAAAAGACCCACTTGAAACACTAACAGAATGCAAAAACTCATCACTTCCTTCCAGAGAAGAGCAAAAGATCTTATTTGTAACTTTTGATTGGAACATATGCCATGGCAGAAAAATTCTGGACTCTGTTCCCAGCTGTTAAATAGTTCTGTGGCTGAACTCAGGCAAATGGTTTGAATGTTCTATGCTTTTTCAACATTGAAATAAAAAACACATACCCACCTCATAAAATAGAGGCTTCATCAATGTTCCTAACTCACTCTCAGCTTCTTAAGTAGACAGTCCTGCAAAAGTGCAGAGTACCATTATTTAGATTTGATTTGTTTTTAAAAAAAATTTATCTGTCTATTACTTGGTTGGGTTTTTGGGTTTTGTTTGGGTTTTTTTTTCAAGTAGAAACAATTCTGGATGCAAAATCAGCATCTCTGCCTGGAGATTGGCCTCAGGCTTCTGCCTCATGCATATGTGTACATCATATCCCTACATCTTCCACAAAACAGAAGGTGAGTCTGAACAGGTCAGTAGGACACTAGCCAAGCAATGCACATCTAAATCTGAATGCAGAACAAACAAAAAAAGTGGGTATTTTTAAGAACAAAACTCTTTGCTAAGAACTTCTTCATGGTCACACAGTCTGGGTGCAATGTGTAAAAAATGGCTTTCTGAGGCACCATGGTGTCTTCTGAATCACTGCCATTACCCGAGAAAACCCCAGGAAGTGGTTTGGATGAGAAGCTGGACCCAGCTTGCGTAGGTATCAGCTGATGTCAGAGTACATCACAACACAAAGCCTTAACAATATGGACATTGTGAAACTAGGAATAACCTCCTCTTATCTCCTGCAGTTTGAGAAATCATTTCTAACCCAGTGACTACAGAGCTGAGGAACAAGTCAAACAGTTAATTATTCACTACACTTCCTAATTAATCTCCATTTCAGGCCAAATCTTTGTATGCCCATAAAAACACCAAGATCTCCAGTGAGGGAAACAACAGCATGAGCTTTTGGACCTCCTTCTGCAAAGCAATTCGTTTTTCCATAAACAGTTACTATTAAGCAAGGACAAAGCAACAAACCAGACAGCCATCTGTGTAAACCAATTTAAAAGGATGGTGACCTCATAAAATTTTTCGAACTAACACTGTCCATTTAACTTCTGCCACCCCGTCCTGCCCTGGCAGATGCTGGGTTCGAGCAGGTCCTCGGGTGAGTGCGGTGCTCTCGCTTTAGGCAAAGCTGGTGCTTTAAAGCCGCAGTGATTTCAGACCCGTGAAAAGAGCATGTCAATGAAAATACCTCGGCATATATGGAAGCGGGATAACCTTAGCGGCTGCCCACGCTCCCAGAGGGTGTTGCCACAAAGGTCTGTGCTATGTTTGCCAGCTGAGCTTCCTAGAGGTATGAGGTCAAGCGAGCACAAAGGTTCAGGCCACTGATGGTAACACAATCCCTGCTGAACTGTGCTCTTTCTTACAACCCAGAGAGAAGCCAGAACAAGCACAGATGGCAACCACATCAGAAAAGAAGACAAACCTGATAGCCTTAGAGCAAAACTTATGAATCTATGAATACAGCACAGCTATCCTGTGTGCACCCAAGATGGCCACAACACCCCCAGCTCATTCTGCCTACTTAGATTTGAATCCAATGAAGCTTCGAGCAAAATTCACAAAATAAAATACCGAGTTGAACACCTACAAAGACGTGCAAGTACTAAACATGCAAGGACATGTCTTGCACAAGGTCACTTGCAGAACTGCCCTTTATTCCATTTACCAGCGTCAGTCACAGCCACACAAGAGCTGAGAGCAGAGTGCATCAGATGATGGTGATATCAGACCATTGGTAGCACTACAGAAGGAAGCGCACAAACTCATTTACAAGGGCATGTGGACTACAAACATTTCAGTATCAAAGAAGGTAACTGAAAGAAATGTATATTATATATATTCTCTTCACATTTCCAAGCATTAGAACAACATAACAGTATATGAACTATATTTAAAGTGGTGGAAGGAAGTGTCTGCTTCTCCCTTATATAAAGATGATGTTTCTAATCCACGGTGCAGACACAGTAAAAATTACCTCCCACAATGCCAAGGCTTGTTACATGGACTCTTTTCCTTTAGCCTGCATTTTCAGAGTCATTGCTTTACTGCTCCCCTGCCACACGCCTGATGTTTGTGTGCCTGGTATTTGTGTTTGCTCTAAAATAATGGCCGTGAGGTGAAGGTAACTTGCCCTTCTGACCCAGCACGTAATTGTACAAGTGTTGGTGCAGTAATAACCCATCGTACACATAAAGTGACATTTCTCTAATTGGCATTTGCTGAACACAAGGGCACCCTCTGCAAATACAGTGGCTTTTTTATTGGCAACCTCTTTAATTATTTCGCTCTTCCTAACACAGAATCTCCTTTCTGTCATTAGAGAAGAACAAACCGTTCCTCGCCACAGCCACAGTAATACTATATATTTCTTAATACATATCACTGAATACTACTAAAGATTAGCCTTAAAAGACAGAGTAGTATTAACAGCTGTCCTGGGAATTTGTTCCAGAAAAGGGAACACTTCTGACCTTTGAGTCCATGTTTCAGTGCCTTTTTGAGATGCTTCAGAACAAAAGTTCAAGTGGCGTCTCCTTTCAGTTTGCCTCATCTTGTTGCATGTAAAAGTGAGGACAGAAATTCAAGAGAAGCCTGGCTGGTGCTGCTTTCCCTTGCCTTCAGTTCTGCTGTGTCAGCTGATGCTGGCACATGCAGCATATTTCTCTGTTTCCCTTGGTTTTGTCTTTCCTTGGTCGCTGCTTCGAGTCCCCACCCAATCATCTCCACAGCTCTCCTGTCACTGCCATGTTACATAAAAACTCAGAAATGGCTTAGGAAACATTTAAATCTGCACTATCTTGGCAAGCAGCTAATCCTTGAAGCAAATGCTACTTACACAACAGAGGGCCTGCGTTTCCTACCCTGTCGTGGAGATGTCATGCCTCATCTCCTAAGGCTGGAAGGAATGCACAACGCTTCGTAAAATAGCTCTGACTTTCCATTTCTACTATATAAGCATCTTGTTATCTGTTTTTGTAGGGAGGGAAAATGGGAAAGGGAATTCCTGGAAGAGATTATAATTGTCAAACTAGCTTTTGATATCTGTTAAACAGCTGAAGCATTAATTTTTTGGCGGCACTGTCAAAAGCCTGTGAGGGCTTCCTGACTGAAGTGGAGGAAATAGTACACTTAGTTCAACTACAAGCTGTACTTTTTAAAAAATCCATATGAAAACAGACTCATTATTCATTTTTCTGTTAATATGTGGTTTTGCCCTGCAGTTTCAGTAATATTTTTTGTAAGAAAGACCTGGCAGCCTCAAAAAAGAACTGTAACTTAGAGTTAATGTTTTAATAAACTCTTGTTTATACTACAGTCAAACCAGAACAAACAAAATAAAGCTACAAATGACATTTTTATAGGAAGTCAGGAAAAAGATTCATGTGTCTGAATATTTTAGTTACAGTGTGGTAGGCATGACTATTATTTCCTGTAAAGCCAAATTGTAGCTTAAAAGAACTGGAAGAAGGCTACCATGGGAATAGAGCATGGATATGACTTGGGCCTCTAAAGAGCAGCTGGATATAAATACCTTACAATTTAATGCAAAACTCCCATCAAGTATTCTGAGAATTTTACAGTGGAGCAATGGCAAGATATGGCCATGAGAAACCTGTCTGGAGTCTTCAAAGTACCACCATGCTGGATTACTGCAAATGCCTCTCTCTGTGGTAAAACTGACAAAAAATTTCACAAAGAAGGTTTGCAGTGAGATAGGCAAGAAAATGACCATTTTTAAAATGTGATCTTAGAATCCCTGAAATTAGATCAAAAAGGAAACCAAAGTCTATTAGATCATATTGTATCCAAGTAAGAAAAATCTATGTAGTATATTTTTCAGCATTTTGTCCAAGTCACTTTTGAGTTGCTCAAACTAGTCAGCTCCTCTAGTTTCCTTCAAGAGAACAGGCTTTCACGGTAATGATTTTTTCCTAGTGGTTAAATTAATTCTCCTTTTGCTCATCTGCATCATTTTACTACTTTATACCTCTTTGAGACAGTTATTCCCTTCTAGGTGATCTTGGCTCTGATACCACTATGATATCTAATTTAATAGCAATCAAGGTATAAAATGCTAAACTAAAAAGAGCAACTGACCTTCTGATTTTCAGCCTTGCTCCCTCTGTAACCGGCGGCAAGCTTCTGCTTGCATGAGACCTGAGCTCCTGGTCAAGAGTCAAGAGGGTGGAAAATCACTATCCTGCTTCCAAAGACAGGCTGTATTTCATCAGTGCATGACTCTGAGCTTTATGGAGGATGGAAAGCTAAAAGCAAAGCAGCCTTAAAAGGCTCCTATTTTCTTTAGTCGATGTGATTCTCCATGATTTGGTTAGACTGAGAAAATTTGGTACTACCACTTTTCCCTGCATATTAGTGAAAGGGGGTTTAATGAGTTTTCTGTTTCTTAGTTGTAATAACCCCTTTTTCATTCCCAAATTACAGACTTACAGATTAGGATATCTGGCTGGCCTTTCTATAGAGAAATATGATTCCTTGAATGAGAGAAAGGAGTTCCACACTGCAGATTGTTATCTTACCTCCCAGGCAAGGGACAGAAGATGCCATGACCTCATGGACTGACTTTGTGTCTCCTCTATCCCTGAATCAAGATTGTCCTAAGCAGCACACAGAGTAATCCTCAAACTTTCACTTTACAGCCCGAAAGGATAAATAAGTGTACAAGAAGAAATGAGAGTTCATCCTTGAGGACGTTGGAATAAGTTTGTGAAATCAAAATGACTACCTGGTAAGGAATTTAATTTTTTAACTTAGTTGTTAATATTTTTAACTAGCAGGGTAGCAACTGGCAATTGCACTTGAGAAAGACTGGTTGAGATTTTGGAAAACCCCTCAATGCTAAAGGCCTGTCTGCAGAGGGACAAAGTCATGTCATGAAACTACAGACACCTGGCAAACTCCTCAGCAATCTTGAATAAGTACCTTGTACTGCCCTTGTGTTATTTGCTGTTGCAGTGTCGTGTAAATCCTTCATGACAGTGCCGTTTTTGAAGTGCCGCTGTACAGTGAGGCGTCCTGACATTATCAAGGCCCCTGGGGCTGTCAGTGTGTGGTATCTCTTTCTTGCCTCCTTTACAGCAAGTCTCCAAGCCAGGATGTGCAAAAGGCCAGGATGTGGCTCAGAAAAAATTTAACTTGGGTTAGAAGGAAGCTTCTTCTCTCACTGTCTCCTTGGAGCACAGGATCTCTTTACCCAGGATAACCCTGTCCCTTACCCGCTCCTGTCTCAGGATTCATGCCTGGCTTTTGGTCTGGGAACAGGCAGCTGGTAGGGAGTGCTGGTGGCTGCAAGCAGATGGACAGGGACACTGGGCTGAGTCACTGGCAGCTCACCACTTGTTGAGCTGTTTGAGGTCCTGCAGGAAAAATGCTCACTTTGTGGCACTGAAGAGAAATACTGCCAAGAGCAAAAATCGTTACAAGAACTACTGCTCCCTGTAGATACAGGAAACAAGGCAGGAGAGGAAGAAAAGACTTTGCCACAGTTTCCAGGAGTTGGTGCCAGACTACTGACATAGAGGAGGTACCTTCCTGTCTGCCACGGTACACATCCTTCACCTGCAGTATATTCCTCCTCTCTTCTTCCCCACGTGCCAAAAAACAGGTGGATTTCATTCAAATTAACTGTTTGATGCCAAGGTAACATTTATAAATCTGTGACCATACTGACAAACTAGTCCTGGATCTCCAATAATCTTATGAAAGTCGCTGGCCACTTGCAGGAAGGATTGAGCTGATGACTGAAGGTCTCAGGATCAAGATTATCAGGCACAGAACATACAGGAAGAGCTGAAGTGCATCTGACTCCATTAATTCACATTGCTGTACACAGTAACATCAAAAAGTGGGATGGCTCTTCATTCACTGTATTAAGTAGATTTGCAAAAATTAAGTAACCTTCTTCATTGTTCTGACTTTTCTTTACACTGTATTTTTCTTGCATTATTTCACTGCATTGTTTTTCTTCCTCTTCACTTTTGCTACTCTGATCACTACAAATATGAGCAATGTTTATGAGTAACTCCTTATTTTTCCCTACAGAAAAGTAATGCCTAAATGACGTGATGGCTAATCCTTATTTCTTCCATGATACCCAAAGGAACAAAACTCAAACCAATGAAACTATACAAGCTATTGCTCACACAAAATGACCAAAAGTGCAGTTTCCAAGTATCTAGGAACTGGTGCACCGATATCAACTGGACTTTATGGAAACACAAAAATCACCTTGAGAGATCAAGTATTTATGACTGTAAGAGATGATTTTTAACTAAACCAAACAAAATATACCATGTCCCCCGAAAATGTCAAATCACTACTTTGCCTCGTATTTCACAGTATTTTTACAATGTATAGCCACAGTAATAATGTATATTTACTTGTGTTTATGATTTCATTAATGACTGAGCAGCACTGCCTACTCCATACAGTCACTCTTCAAACAAAATAGTGCTGTCAAAACAGTGGGCCATGGCAAGATGAGCTTTCTAATTTTTTTTCTCTTCTTTCTATCCCAGAGCACCTCTTTACTCTCAAGAGTATTTCAGCACTGAGATTGCTTTGTGTAAAAATGATACAAAACTATTAAATACCAATTCATTGTTATGACTCTCAACAAATACCCAACACTGCAGCAGCTGTACAGAGTGTACAGTCATAGATTTAACAGGTGGGAGAGGTGGCAGAGAAAAGAATTGTATTTAATCTTTAAACAGATTTCAGAATGAAGCCCCTGATATTCCTGTGTCAGATTCAGTCTCTGCTTTCGCCTCCCAGGTATGGTAATTACAGTCCTGTGCCCACTGGGACCTAGTTGCACACTGAAACACCAACACGCTTCGCTGGAGGAGGGAGAGGTTTGCCCATGGAGATATTACAAGATGCAGCAGTGAATTTTTTGGCTGTCAGTGAACGTGTAGTATCCCTGGCTCACAACACCCAATTGTTTTAACTGAACAGATGAATATCCAGTGAGTCACTGTGCAGGGTGGCTTTCAAGATTTTAGAGGTGGCCACTGAATAAGTGACGGCTCTCCTTGAAAAATAAGGCTTTAGCTACTGCACTCATCATTCCTCAATTCAAGCTGTGCCAGCAGAATTTGGTGCCTGCACTTAGTCACTGAAGGCAACAGGGTGTAGGCACATAGACCCAGGCATCCACGGGGTGTGACTTCACTGCAGGGTCAGCACCTAAATTAAGTTTGTCCCCAACATGACATCTCTGTCACAGCACGCAGGGAGGTACCTACACACCCTGCCACATGCCAGTTTGGATTTCATCCCTCTGCCTTGGCCTCAGTGCCAAGCATCAGGAAACAGAAGGCAACTTGCCAACACTTTTTCTTAGAAAACGGCAACCCTTTCTGGAAATGTTCTGAAGGTCTGCAGAGTGAAAGGTGGTAATGCTGAGCTCTTGCACAAACACTGTAAATGAAAGCTACCCTAAAATACGATCACTACCCTAAAACATGATACCCCTGAAAATGGGGGCAAATGAGGTCAATATTAGCAAAAGATATTGCTGTGGAGCCAGGCATTTTGATTCCTAGAAAGCTGAGGTAAATGACACATATAGTAGCATCAACCAGTTAGCAAGCTTTACATTTACATTTTTCAAAGCACACGCCAGGAAAATCCACTGATTTTTAATGCAAATGACTCAAGATTCATCAAACATTTTTGTGCTCAACCTTTTACAGATTTTGAATTATATAACCAGTTTGTCATGAATTCCAAAGTCTTACTGAAGTGTTTGAAAAAAAAATAAACCCAAAAATAAAGGAAGAGTATACTCATAAACCACAGTTCAGTGAGGACCTTTCCATTCCCTCCTCTCCCCCTCTTGATTTTCCAAGCCTCTTTTTAATTGCTGCTCCTCTTCCTACTACTTCTGCCGAATGCAACTCTTAACCAGCGCTCAACCAGCCAGAGTGGATGAGGAAAATCCCTTCAGACCCAGTGCATGTGCTGGACCAGGCACCTGCCTGAAGGCAGCAGGAAGGTACACCCAGCCCGGACTGCTCGGAGCGAGGGCATCCACGCCACGGCAGCGCACACCTGTGAGCGCTGTGTCACCAGAGGCACAGACAGGGGTTAACTGGCTTCTGCAGGAAGCCTGGTTTCATTCATTAACTGCGACCTCTGGGCTAGTACATGCGGAGGAGGGAGCACACAGGCGAGTTAAAACAAAGCTCCTGTTCTCCCTCTGAAACTTTTCGAGTCTCAAAATCCTGCACAAAACCCGATCTGCTGTCACCTGAATGAAAAACAATAGCAGGCGCTCAAATCAGTAAGACCCGCGTGAGAGTTTGCAAGCCCAGCCTGTGCGGAAGGCCACCTGCCAACAGGAAGAAGTGGTGAGAAGGAATTTGGATCCAGCTGCTATCCTCCCTCAGCCAAACAATGCCGCGCGATAAACAGCATTAAGGATTTTTTTTTAATCCTCAGTCACACTGGGAGCATCTATATCTGTCATTTTTACTCCCTGGTTACCAGGAGAAGGGCTTGAGAGATTTCTGTGCACAAGTTTGCAGAGAGCAGATCTCCTGTTTCCTATCAAAGCTTTAGCTAAGGGATTGAGACAGGAAGAACAGGAGGGAAAGAAGAAGAAATGACAAAGTGCCTCGCCGTAGGGCTGACTCAAGCTGCTGAATTCATCACAGGTAACACAGAAAATCTTGTAGCTGTCTTGCAGCCCCATTTCGCATGTCAGCTTCTGACAGAAAGGCAGAGTGGATGTAAAAAGAGGAGATAACTCAGTATCTGCAGTCCTTATTTCCTTAATATGAAGTACTGAACACCAGGAAATAAACTACAACCGCGTGCTCAGTGGGTCACTGTGGCAGGTGCAACTTAACCTTAAGACCACGTAGCCTACTGCACCTTCAGATTTAGCCCAGGCAGCACCTGGGTGAAGCGTGCCAATAAATCCACTCGCTGCCGATGGTAATAAAAAGGGTTAAAAACCAACCAGGCTGCAGCTGAAAATTCCACAGCGTTTCTCTCCACAGAGCTGCAAACTGCGTGTCTCCCCGGTTTAAAACGAACGGACCAACTGCCCTCAAGATCAGCCAGCTAAACACACTGAAACGCCAGTGCCACCGGCGGACACGGATGGCTGGAGAGCTCGGAGAGTTGGAGCATCACGGCCGCTCGGCGATCCTCCGGCGCGGCCGCTTCCCGGCGTCCGGGGACGCGCAACTCGCGGCTCCGCGTCGGCGCCGGATTCACCGCCTTGCCGCCGAGGAACCCCCCTCTCCTTCCTCCTCCCCGCCTCAGCCCCCGGTGAACACCCAGCATCTGGGTACTACCTGCGTTTATCAGCAGAGCCATCCCGTGTCTTCTGTCATTCAAGGAATTTAACAGCCTGGAAATTCCTGTTGTCCATTATTTGAGGTCACAGATAAAAGCTAAACAGCAGCCGTGACTCCCATCAATCATAAGTCACTCACTGATAGAGCGTATGGTAGGAGACCTACTGATGTAAGCTAGTCACCAGAGAAAATACCCACTGATGACGCATATCCAGGCACAAAAATAGTTACAGGGCCCCCAAAGGGATTATTCAACAGCCTACATTTAGATATTCCTTCAAGAGACCCGCAGTCAATTTGCTGCTATTAGATGGCTGGGGAACATTGGAGTTTAAGTTTCCTCAGCAGACATAACCACAAATAGCTGGTTTAAATAAGCTACTGCAATTACAAGCTGTTTTGTAAATTTTAACACTGCATTATAGCGATTAACTCTAAACAGAACCACTGGCTAAAAAATGCTGTATAGCCCTTGCTCTCAATATTTACCAATTGCTCCTGCATATGAGCCAGCACTGAAAAGAACAATTGGAAATTAATTCACAAACGTTTAAACTAAGTCCCTTGTGCTACCCTAGAGCAATGTTTTTTAATCATCAAAAACCCAAAATAATATATGCAAAATGGTATGGGATATTACGGTGCTGCTTAAATGCTATCTGGATCAACTTTTGCCTTAATTTTTATCCTTCTTTGGTATTTACCTCTATACTACACAAAGAGAAAAATACCCAAATAGTTAATCTTTCTTGCACAAATCAAAACCACGTAAAGGTAAGATATTGCAACATGCAAAACCACGTACCATGCACCCGCTTTGAGCAGGGGCTAGAAAGAGGATCCCCAGAAATCCTTCCTAGCCTAAATTATTCTGCAATTCTGTGCAGCTGGATTTTTTGGCATTAAAAACATAATCCTCTAAATTAACCAATCAACTGGTAATCCTTACAATACTCCTGCCCCCTTCGACAGTTTCAGGATCCTTCTCGTGCCCAGACAGCAACAAAACTTACTAGGCTATAGCTGCGCCTACTAACACTGCTGAGCACGAAACACTGACTCTGCATTTCTGGCAACATTAAAATGTTTAATTTTTTTTAAATATCTGATTTGAACATCCAACCTCCCTTTTTGGAAGCAATTTGGGTGCTTAGGAGTCTAAAGTTTAATGACTTTTTATTGCACACTTAGAATCTAAATATAGGAAAATATTTTATAGCTCTTATGCCTATTTCATTGACATAGTTTTGGGAAGCATTACCTAGCCAAACAAACACTCAAGGATTTATAGTGTTTACCCTGTAAAGCAGGAGAAAGAATGGTCCCAGGTTATGAACTTCTACCTCACTTTCTTCATCTGTGATAACATTATTAAAAATAACACCAAAAATTATTTTTAGCACAACTGTTTCGTAAAGCCCTCATGTTTCTCTCATGCATCCATATGCTGCCAGTCCACATGGCCTAATTTAACCGCCTTAAGAAGAAATATTGGTGCCCTCTAGCTGATTTTCCTCACCAATTTCCTGCAGACACCGAGCAGCAGTCTCTCTTTTCTCCTGACATTCCTGGGTCTTTCAGGGGTGCCCCCAAAATGCAATGCCCTGGAATAAAACAAGCCACTTTCTACAGAAGATACAGGAATCAAAACACTCAAATCCCTTAGTGCTCTCAACTGTAGGAGCTCTTAAAATAGCATAAGTGCCATGAAAAGTAGGAGAGGTATACCTGTGTTCAATAGCACCTTACCAAGAACCGGTGAAGCACATAAATATACTTTGTAGCAAGTCTGTGAATTCCACGGGAAAGCACAAACCTTCACTTTTGCATGAAACACAGGAAGCCCCCTACTCATTCAGAAGTAGTACAGCTCCCCCTTCATCAGGAGCCTTTATGAAGCTGATAATCCTTTTATTATGTTCTGCCACACATTCTGAAGTCAGTCAGTGATGGATCAGACAATTTCACAGCTCAGAGCCCAGGACCTGCCTTCTGCCATCACACAAGCCTCAGCTCAGGGAGACCTTTCCTCTCCTTCCTCTCTGATGTCTGTCAAAGGGAGGGGCTCCCCGTTCCACTCTCCATGTTCCCATCCCCTCTCCCTCTAGCCCCTCTCCTGGAGCCTGTATTGGGTACCACTGAGGTGCAGGGCCACTTCACCTTTCACTGCATGGCTATAGTGGGGACACAGCTGGAGCACATCTCCAAAATAGGAAAGCCACGAGGCAGGGATGCTACCACATACCTTGGACACCATCTCCAGTCTGACACGTGAGGTCAACAAAACAGTGTCCAAATCCCAAGCAGGAGATCTGCCTGGCTGGAGGAAAACCCCTGCTGAGGAAGAGCTGTCCCAGGAAATGCTGAGCCTGTGGTGGCAGACAGCTGCCTGGCAGCTGCTGGAACAGCTCTTTGGCACCTCTGAGCGAGTGCATCTGCTCTAAGCCACACCAGCGGCCACTGGCTGCCCAAAGGAGGCAAGAGAACGGGAGCCTGTGTGGAAAGCAGAGTTAAATCTCTGTTCTCTTCCTCCTTGTCCAGCTAAAAGAGGCAGAGGTTGGCTGGAGCTGGCTGTCTCTGTGCATTTAATTAAAGCCTTAAACCTCTGTGGACAACTCTGGATGGCCCTATTAACCATTAATCAAATTAAACATAGAAGGGAGATCAGGATCTGAAGCTCAAAATAAATACTGTGAGACAGACTAACTTTTAGGGTTGCATTCATAATCCTCAAAAGGTCTGTTCAAACCTTGATTGGGAAAAAGAAGGCTGCAGCATATACTGCATATTTCTGTGTTTGAACAGCAATTGTCAAGCAGAAACTGCTCAAGTGTTTGGGAAGCATCAGGCTGATCCTGCAACTTCCAGTGTCTTTGGAAAGTTAACTTCCCACGTGTCACCTGCCTGCTGGAAGACAGAATGGGTTAATCACAGTGGCCAGGCATTTTGGAAGGGTCCTAGGGCTCCATTTCTCTAGCACCTTACTGCAACATTCCAGCTACTGTTCCTTTCACACACACCTCTAGGAAAAGGATGCTACAGACTCAGTCAATACTCATTAAGCAGTTGTAATCCAAATCTCTACATCAATTAAAAGATGAAGGGCTTCTTTGAACACAGAACAGTCAAAACCCTTTGTTCTCATAAAACAGGCATTTTACTTCATTTGGAAAGTGAAATTTTTGTCACAGTTCATTTTTCTGCTTGCCTTTTTTTTTTTTTTTTTGTTACAACCAGCTGGCAGTTCTGCCAGTTCTCACATGGGAGACCTAGAACAAGGCTGATTTGTGCAACTTCTTTTCTGGAAGGCAACAGACTTTCCAAAAGCCTGATTTCTTGAAACGTGGAAGAACCCAGCAAACCCTTGCAGAGAATAGGTACAGATGTGGGAATGTGACAGATAGGCAGTGAAGGTGGTATCTCCAGGATAAAAGGAGATATGGTGGAAAAATTAGGATCTGGCAGGAGCAGCTTTTGCTGTGTGCAGTAGTAAAAACACGCTGCTTTTCAATACAGAGAAAATATAATGAAAACAGGTGAAGGACAGAACAGGAATCATGGTTACAGTGGCAACTAAGTATACCCATCTAATTAAGTATTAAAGAGTGTAGAGATGTCCTGTTACAACAAAACTTCATTATAGTTTTAAAAATGCTGTGTTTGAAGTAGGAAGCTGGTGAATTACCTCTTACTGGCCCAGGAGCATCCAGTTTGGAATATACATTAATGTAGTGTAGGAATATTTTTTATGAAAAGTAAAAAGACTATGAGATTTCCAAACAGACAGTAAGAGAACACCTCACATTAGCAAATTATTATTTGAAATATTGATGATTTTTGAAACAAGGGGCAGTATTAGAAAATATTGGCTCACTGAAGATGGGATAGTATGGAGCATTTAGTCACTATATCATACAACATTAGATAAACCAGGGCACTGATGTCAGAAGCATAAATATAGTTCATGCTATTCTCAGTTTGTCTGCACATCAATATCTTAGGGCCTTTCTCTCACTGCTAGCATTGGCAAAACAGGTAATATTGATTATAACTGAAAAAGAAAATTAAAATATTATAGAAGCACAGGCTTCTGGGACTACATATCGATTTTTCTCTATTTGGAAGCAGGACTCTGATACCTCCCCTTACATTCAAACACCCCTGAAGAAATCTAAGATGAGTGACCATGGATGATGGTGGTGGGTGCTTATTTTAGATATTTAACACGAAAATCAACATCTTTGTTTGTGAAAATAAGTATACTTGAAGTTAAATTTCAAATTAACATTACTTATGATACAGTCTAAACTGGACACATTTGGTAGCATAGTTAACAGTAAATTACAGAGTTTATGCCAAAGTTCTAAAGTAAATCAAGCCATAAAAGTGAAGAAAGCTATGGCCTGAGCACCTGAAAATGAGTTTTCTTGAAATATGAAACTAGCATTTGATAGCAATAGCCTTGTCTGTGTACAACCCTACTTCAAGATAATAACTAAAAACACTTTAAGATCTATTCTTTATCAAAATTCCTTTCAAGCATTTCTAGAATATGGTGATGAAAAATAATAGTAGTCTCAGTGGTCTGTTCACATTGTATGTATGCCACTTGACTTGAAGGGACCAAATAAAGTTAATCATCAAAACATGACAGATGTGCTCTATATATTATTCTACAGGACTGCACTGGTGGATAAGGAGAGAGAAACTGATGTCATTAAGGTCTCTGATACAGTCTCACACAACATCTCTGTCTCCCTACACTGGGGAGATAAGGATTTGATGGCTGGGCCATGCAATAGATAAGGAACTGGCTGGATGGCCATACCTAGAGAGCTGCAGTCAACCTCTCAGAGTCCAAATGGAGCTGCATCAAGTGGTGTTCCTCGAGGAACCTTACTGGGGCTGATTCTGTGCAACACCTTAATTAATGACATGGTGGAACTGAGTGCACCCTCACCAGGTTTGCAGGTGACACCAAGCTCAGCAGTGCAATTGAAACACTTGGCAGAAGGGTGACATCTCTAGGGACCTCAACAGGCTTGAGAAGTGGGCCAGTGTGAACCCCATTAAATTCAGCATGGCCAAGGCCAAGGATGGGCTGGGCAGCCCCCAGTTCCAGGAGAGATGGGGAATGAATGGTTTGAGAGCAGCCCTGTGGAGGACTTGGGGTACTGTGTAGGTACCTCAACAGGACACGAGGCGCCCACCACAGCTGCTCTGTCACTCCCTTCCTCAAATGGACAGGGGAGAAAAAACACAACAAAAGAGATAAGGATGGGGGACATCACTCACCAGTTACTGTTACAGACTAAACAGACGTGACATGGGCAAATAAGTTTAATTTCTTAAAAAAAATCAGAGTAGAATAATGAGAAATAAAACCAAACCTTAAAAAAATTTTCTCTTACCCTTCCCTTCTTGCCAAGCTTAACTTCATTCCAGACTTTCTCTGCCTCCTCTCTGCCAGAAGTGCAGGGGGCTGGGGAATGGGGAACGGGGTTGTGGTCAGATACATTGTCTCTGCCGCTCCTTCCTCCGCAGTGGGAGGACTCCTCACACCCATTCCCCTGCTCCAATGTGGGGTCCCTCCCATGGGAGAGAGCACAGGCTTCCCAAGGGGTCACAGCCTCCTTCAGACATCCCCACGCTCCAGCCTGGGGTCCTCCAGGGGCTGCAGGTGGATCTCTGCTCCACCATGGAGCTCCCTGGCTGCGGGGGCACAGCTGCCTCACCACGGGCTGCACCACGGGCTGCAGGGCAATCTCTGCTCCGGAGCCTGGAGCACCTCCTGACCCTCCTGCCCCACTGACCTGGGGTCTGCAGGGCTGTTGCTCTCACATATTCTCACCCCTCTCTTGTCTGGATGCAGCAACTTTTTTCCTTCTTAAGCCTGTTATTCCAGAGGTGCCACCTCTGTTGCTGATGGGGCCAGCCTTGGCCAGCAGCATGTCTATCTTGGAGCCAGCTGGCAATGGCTCCACTGGACACAGGGGAAGCTTCTGGCAGCTTCTCACAGAAGCCACAACTGTAGTTCCCTGATACCCAAACCTTGCTACCCAAACTCAATACAAACTGTTAGATGAAAAATTGGGTATGACCCAGCAATGTGCACGTGCAGCACAGAAAGCCAACTGCATCCTGGGCTGCATCAAAAGCAGGGTGGTCAGCATGTCAAGGGACATGATTGTGCCCCTTTCCTGGGCTCCTGTGGGACCCCACCTGGATACCATATGCAACTCTGGTGACAGCAAGTCAAACACAGACCTGCTGGAGTGGATCCAGGAAGGGCCACAAAGATGATCAGAGGGCTGGAGCACCTCTCCTGTGAAGCCAGGCCACAAGACTTGGGGGTATTCAGCCTGAAGAAGAAAGAGAAATCTCTGGGGAAAACTTACAGCAGCCTTCTAGTACCTACAGGGGACCTATAAGAGAGGGACTTCTTACCAGGGCCTGTAGTGATAGGACAAGGGGCAACAGTTTTTACTGCAAGAGGGTAGGCTTAGATTAGATATAAAGAAGAAATTTTTTATTGTGAGGATGGTGAAACACAGAGAAGATGTGGATGCCCCATCCCTGGAAGTGTTCAAGGCCAGATTGGATGGGGGTCTGTGTGGTCTGGTTTAGTGGAAGGTGCCTCTGCCCATGGCAGAGGGGAACTAGATAATCTTTAAAGGTCCCTTTCAACCTAAATCATTCTGACTGTAATTCTAGTGCACAGGAGTACCTCAGAGATACTGTAAAGCAAAAACAGAAACAGTGACAGAACATATTCTGAAATGACATTTATTTCAGTTTGATGTTTGATTGCAAATCAGTAAAAACAATCTTCATCCACAGGTACTGCCAATAAAAAAATTAACTCAGAATATATACCCATTTCTAACTCAACCTGGAAAGGGAAGCACAGAGAACATGGCTAGGGGTCACCAAAACTGGAGAGTGGAAAAGGGCAGGGTAGGAAACTCCACTCTCTTCACTTTCTCCATCCCTGAGCACTGTGATAATGTAACATCGTATTTAAGTGTTAAGGACCTCACGTGTACACGACCTGACCTGCCCTTGAGGATGAAGTTTCATGGTTCAGTGAGGTCAGTCCAGTGGTGAGCTGCCACCCAAGAGGGGAGGATGACACTTTGCTTCCCCGTCTCAATGCCTGCTGTGTGCTCCTGCCAGCTCTAGAGTTTGCCTGTGCCCATGGGGAGCCAATCCCAAGTGCTCACCCATCAGAAATCCCTGGCTACCCACTGCCTGCCCAGCTACCCAAAGCAGCCCAGTGTGGGCTGAGGCAAGTGGCTGCAGAGGACAGGTAGCAGGAGCAGCCCCTCTGGGACATGGAACCACAGCCAGGACAGTGGGAAACCTCTCCTCATCTCCAACCACCTGCCCACTCACTTCCACCTTTGGCAGCACTGGAGCATCCAGGCCAAGGAAAAGAAAGTTGAGAGGTGCTTCAGACATTGATGTGGACAGCTTCAGCAGGGACCATCAGAGAGCCAGCAGGGCTTGAATGACCTGCAAGGGGACGACAGAATGTCCAAACCACCCTATGCAAGGGATAGAGACCCAGCTTGGCTGCAGCCTCCTGGCTGGTCCCCACCACCAGTGCCTGCCAAAAGGGGAGAGCACCCCAGAAGGTGTATTTAGCTCTACTGATTTGCTTACTAGGTCCATCGAAACCCAAGTGTGCCTGATGTTTCAGAAATGCCCATTTGTGATATTTTTCATAACCTTTGTCCATCTTTTCCTTTTGTGGCAAACTGTGCAATTTAAATCCATGAGCAGTTTTCTCTAAAAGAGGTGGTTTCTTTTCCTCTCACAAGGTTTTTTCATATTGCTCAACAGTCAAGGAAAGAAGGCAAGGATCAAACTCATAAAGCATTCTTAAAAATCTGATTTATTGAAAAAAGTACAATTACCAAATCACATTGTCTCATCTTTTATATTTCTTAAACAACACAGAAAAAAAAATACAAAATCTGAGAGACTCTCCAAGGATTTCTCCTCAGAAGACAGTTCTGCTTGTTAGTTATACCTAAACTCCTCTCTTCCTGGACTCCCTCAAACCACCAGCTCCTATCTCTTATCTCTGGAATACGTTAAACTATGAAAAAAGCATTATCTTGCCAACTTGGCATAAGAAGAGGGGGTTTTCTCTCCTTGCTCTCATGGGAATGCCTACTGAAATGAAAGTTTTTGGGTTGCTCCAGCTTCCACACTGATAAATTTGACTCTTCTCTTACTGATATCTCCTTTTCCTATGAAAAGTTCAAAAGTTCAGTTAGCAACAATCTGATGTCTTAGCTTGCTGCACAAGCCTCTGGGTTATTTAATCAAGAAATCAGATTTCTACAATGCATAGCAGTACACTCACCGTAGTCAGTACTATGAACTCTTGCTAATTAACAAAAATGCCAACATACAATTATTTATTATATTAATTAATGAAAGCATATATAAGCAGCCTATCTGTAAGAAGTTAGATGCAATCTGTACCAGACTTCCTGCTGCTGTGCTGCCAGTTTCTCGGTGCAACTGTGGCCATTCTTAATTAAATAAATAATTTACCCTGGAAGATTTCATTGAGTGCCAGACACAAGCACCAGGGCTGGGTGAAAACAAATCACTGCCGGCAGCATGCCAGTACTCGTTCCCAGAATCTATGGAAAATGGCTATTTCCCTGCAGCAAACATTTTGTATAACCATTCTCCACAGTTTAATTGATCTCTGCAATAGCATGATAGTAAAACCTCTACATTTCTATGTATTTTAAGACAGCAGTTCATATTCTTTTGATTTCATTTTCCTCACATTTGGCCGGCTTTTTGTATCAGTTGTGTGGCTTCTTGTACAGAATCATATTTTTTAAAATTTATTTAGGGTGAAAGTCTTCCTCAATACCACCTCTTGGTATGATGCTGACCCAAAACCATCCCTTAAAGTCACCATGTTAATGCCCTGAGTCTATAACCATTCCCTGCTTTATTTTCCACCATACTCCTATCAAACTCAAGTTACGTCCTTCTCTACTAACGTCCTCTTATCAGTACACATAAACCCTGCTTTTAATGTTTAACATTTACTATGCCACACTGCTATTTAGGCATTTTCATAACCACAGAAAAAATTAGGAAAATTCCCACTTTGTGCTGCGATGTCAATCTATTTTAAAACCTACTGCAAGGTACCACAAGAAATACTGTGGTGTGACTTCAATACCTGACAGCAGTGTAAACATCAGCAAGTTTTCCTGGGTAATCACAGGCATCTCAATTATCAGGATACTGCCTCAGCAAAAGGGCAGCCTGACTTACAGTATGGTCAATGACTTTCTATGTGTTAGTGATTTTAGAAAACCTAGACGGGAAAAGGAGTCCTTGGTTGCTCCTTCACAGAAAATTTCTCCTTACATTTTTGTGGTGAATGGATTGTTCCTGTTCAGAAGAGTTCAGGCATTCTGGGGGTCTGTGCTCACCACTGCCTGTCCCACACACCAGATCCAAAAGGTGAACTCCTGGTCTCTGGCAGGTCAGGTTTCAGTTGCTATTCCCCAGCCTTTCAAAGGACTTTTTTTCTTGCAAAGTTTGGCAGTCAGCATGTGACACTTCTAACACAAAAAACACACCAGCATTTCAAGAAAAAGCCAACCACCTCGGTGGGGCTGCTCCCCTGAGGAAACAATGAAGGGAACACATTCTTCTCTGCACACAATTTACCCTAAGGCACATAACCTCCCAAGTGACTCCGGTGTTTCACAGCTCCCAAAACTCTGCTCGACCACCTAGCCACGTTTTGGCCAACTGGCTGACCCAGAAAAGCAGCAGAGAAGCAGCAGTGGCTGCAGGGAGGAAGAAGCAAGCAGAGCTTGCAAAGCAGCACCGCGTGGGAAGGAGCTGCTCGCTGGGCACAAAGAGGGTCGGCCACGGCTTGCCCTGGAATGAGCCGTGCAACGGGGGTCGGGCCACAGAGGTCATGAGAAGAAAGGACAGGGAAGAAAGCTCTTCCCCTTCGTGTGCTCTTTCTACTTCTACTGCAGTTAACTCCCCTAAATTTCATCCCTCCTCCTGGTTCCCCAGTTTCCAAAAATAACCTATACAAAGGCAAAAAACTGCAGAGGCAGGGAGCCTTAAAAGAGCTGCAGTTGGAAAATACAAAAATGTGGCAAGGGAATTTATTTAAAAGAAAAAAGCCCAAGAAAAAAAGACTCACTCTTTTTGGAAAAGAACAATGACATCTTTTAGTGTGAAGCCATTTCAGCAGGGATGTAGGTCAATAGCTGAAACCAGCACCTGTGGGGTCTCAGGTCCCGGGGGCTGCAGTGGGCAACCACAGCAGCAAGGCAGCCAGAGGGGCCTGGGGGGTTGTTTGGCCTCTCCAAAGGATGCTGGAGAAGCCTTGGGCTGGTCTTGGTCCTTCCTGCCCTCACATGCTGCAGCTCAGCAAATGGTTCCTCTTTAGGCAGCCACACATTTTGTGTTTCTGGTATCAGAAGATGCTTAACATTTTCCCTTAAAAGTAAACGCACCTTAATGTGGAAAACATCTCTTAATGACTAAGAGAGTCAACAGCAAATATTTGCACCCAAAGAATTCAGTTCCTCCCACATCAAAGCAACCTCCTAGAAAACTGATTATAAACAAATTAACAAACAACTAGCGTGCCTATCAAAAGTAATTGTTTTGCTGCTGGCAAAGAATTAAAGACTCAGAGGGCCTGAAACAAAAGCTGAAGGTTAAATTTGATTCCTACTTGCTAGACTGGACACCAAGGTGAGAGAAGGGAAAAAAAAACCTCTTCTTGTGAAGAAATGGTTGTCCTGCTCACATGGGAAGGATGGTTTTCCTCTAACAACTGAGAAGTAAATTCAGGTACAGGTTGAGAGATTTGGGGTTACACAAACATCAGCCATCATAATTTCCACATCACACTGGCTTTGATTTCAGGTGTATTACAGCACTCCAAAGCCATATGCATTTTTTTTTTGTTTCTGCTTTTCAGCCCTGATCAAAACAAGCAAGTATCAGCCCATCTCTGCATCAGTACAGTGAGATACAAGAACATCCCTACTCACTCCACCAAAAGTAGCAAGACCCTGCTCACTATCAAAAGGTCTGTTTTCACCAACATCTCCTTCTTGTGCCTTTTCACCACTTCCTTTCTCTATAACAGGAAAAATTATTAAGGTCTCCAGGTCTCTCCTGTCCCCATGCTTTTAACATGAAATACTACCACATACTGCAGAGTATCTCAGAGACGAGTGTCCAGAGAACCTTTCCTCTTCTTGTACAACACACTGTTTTGAATGCACATTTCTCCACCTCTGCAGACATTTGTTATCTTCTTGCATGTCAGTAGTGACATTCCAAAAACTGTGGAGAAAACTGGCAGCTGGTTGTGAGGAGGAATTCTAGACTGATGCCCCAAGCTCAGCCCTCGGGTGTTGCACGGCCACTGTGGTGGTCAGCTAGGGTGTGAGCCTCAGCCTGGCACACACTGGTACTGCTGCCCACAAAGCAACCTATTTCAGAGAAAGGACGTTTCTCACCTTGGTGGTTCTGGAGAAAAGTTTAAAAATAAAAAGCAAATACCACCTAAGTGTTTAGAAAGGAAGAAGCAGAAAGGGCAGAAATGATTTGGAGGTTTGGAGCTTCGGATAGGGTTTAAATCTTGTAATTTCTGATCCCTTTCTTCCCTTTTGTGCTTAAGTAACCATTTCCAAATGACAAGCTAGCAATGCCAATGAGTCGTTCCACAGCAATCTTCTTCAGCCTCCTATCAAGATGGAAGTCACCACAATCTGAGAAAACATCCCCTGGCAAGAGATAGCACTAAGTGGGCCAAGCCATGCCTCCTTCAGAGAAGCAGCAAAGCTGTTGAGAGAGCAGCATTTTTAGGAGTGAAGTTTAGGAGAGTGGGAAGAAGACAGCTTCACACAGCCTTAGCTGCTTTTCCCAGCAGAGCAGAGATTGAGAAGGAAAAACACCAGAAGCCTCTCATCTTCTCTGGCTTGCCACAAAACAGGGGTGTATTTTTCAGCAGGATCCTCTGAGTCTGACACCGAACTTAGCTCAAGTGACATGAAATGTTAATGTTTAGGAACAAGGTAGGTGGAGAGGAGGAGGAAAGAAGACATTCATTATTTGATGCAGAATTCATTCAGAAGCTTCTTTTTCACAGCCAGAACTAAAATTTCCATTCAGCTCTTTATTTCTGGTAGCCTATATAGCTTGAACAACTGGAAGAGAGATCTAGAGGGAGTCCTTACCCCTGCCTGCATGGCAACAGCCCTTCCTCAGATACCTGCAGAGAGAAGCAGGCACATTTTTATGACTGTCAGTCTTCAGATACAGGATGAGCAATTCTCCCTGGGGAGATTCATACTGGCTTTAGGCTTCCAGACATGGTGCACAGAAAAGATCTGCCTCCAACCACCCATTCTGGTGCCTGCAGCAGCCTCCCAGTATGGCCCTACTGCTCCTCACCAGCCCCCAAAACCTCCATAAGAAGAAGGTCACAAGCTCTTGATGCTACAAACTTAGCAACTACTATTTAAAATAGGCTGGACCATTGTATGAAATTCCTCCGTGTATTTTATGTATTTTCTCCTCTTCATGTCAATCTGAATTCTCCTCCCTCTGGTATCTTCTCCCACTTTGTGTATTTTAATTTTCTTGCTCCATTTCTGGATTGGTTTGGTTTTGCCTACATTACATCTGAAAACCAGCTTTTCCCTCATAGGCACCAGAGGACCATCTCTCCTTTGCTGTGCTCTTCCCAGCCCTGTTTTTTCTCTGATCATCCTTCTGCCTTCGCTCTGTTTCCTTACTCTTCCCATCCTTGATTCTTCTCCTCCTTTTCCTCTTTCTTTGATGTTCCTCTTGGTGCTTTCTCTTCATCCTTCCTGCCCAGCTGACTGAGGCACTCCCCTGGGAAGGTGCTGACAAATAGCAGCTGGGCTGTTTAGAGGGTTATATCAGGTAGGGATATCTAGGAAGGAATCCTTCACCTCTCTTGCTACATTGTTGGCTGGAGTGATTCCTCCCCTTCATTTAGGGTTTTATACACAGTTCCTTTGTCAAAGGTGTGACATAATTTGGGAAGCATATGCCAGTATTTATTGAGCTTCATCTGCTTCCTTGTTTTGGGGGGCTGTACAGAAATCAGAAGCCACAACAACAGCAGCAAAATTGGGAGAATGTGAAGTGCAGCATTAGCAAGGGATGTGGGCTTACCAGTGCTGCTCTCCCTAAGAGAGAGAACGTTTAAAAATGACACCTTCTTACTTTGCAGCTCTACTGCCTGGAGGGTGAAATCCACCCCTTTGTGGAATGCCGAGACAGGATCATTTCAATGCTATTTATTCCCTCGGAAGAGATTCACCCACATTGCACCGGTCTCCTGAAGAGGGTGAAATTTCCTCCAAGCAGAATCTCAAAGACAAGGTTCCCACTGCAATGGAAGCAAGGCTTGTTTTTAGGAAAAAATATATTCCTATTGCTATTTAATAACAAATAAACAAAAACCCTAAATCAAATTAAAAAATAAAAAAGAGAAAAGAATACAGATTAAAAGAGAGATTAATTTTATTCCTCCTCTTGTCTTGCATAGCATAACTGCAGTTGGAAGTTGGTCAACTGCTGCTCTCACATAGCAACTTACAACTGCAGAGCTGTATTCTTCCCCCAGTTAGACAGAGAAACCTTGCTGAAATGTATAGTGGATCTATGATCCACTGGTATGTTCTGGCTGCCTTGCCTGTTTTAGCAATACAGAGCAGCTGTAAATCCAGTTTAACTTGCCACTTCTGTCCGCTTTACCGTGCCAGATTAGCACTGCTGTTAGCCTCACAAAAAACAACATCTGGAGGTTCTCCCACTGCCCAGTCGGACTTTAAACCTTGCAAATCTGCAATTCATTCACCCACCAGCACAGCTGGCAGGATCAGCCTGAGGTAGTTCTTCACCCTGAGCAAAATATATTTATCACAATCTCCCATCCTACATTCCTGCAGCCAACCAAGCAGATGAAACGAAATTCACGTAATGACCAGCTCTCGGTTATTCCCTGGCCAATTGCCCAGCTGTTCTGGAGGGTGACTCCTGACCCCCTCTGGGAGCAGGTGCCTTTCTAGTGCAGGTCTGTGAATCCAAGTCGGCTGGGAAAACAAAATACACCACTTCCTTGTACTTTTATATTTCTTTGGGTGTCAGGAAACAGAGCTAAGTCTTGTTTCCTGCTCCTCAGCCAGGGGAGGTCAGGGAAGCTGGAAGTAGATGTAGAGAAAGGCAGAAAGAGGGCAGATCAAAAGGATCAAGGAAAAGAATAATAATTAAAAAAACACCAAACAAACAAAAACCAACCAACCACCCACTGCTTCACTCTGCTCTGTAAAGCAGTACATCTTGGAAACAATATGCCCCTCCACCCCCATCCCAAGTCTTTCTCTCTAGGGATATACAACCGTCTCAGGGATCAATACTATTTTCTTGCAACATTCAAGTGCTGCTGCACTTACAGTCTTATAAAAAATCCTCAAAAAAAACCAGCCTCTTCATCTGCTTTTTTGCCTGAGAAAAATGTGTGTAAAAAAGAATCAGAGAGAATTGGGGAGGTGGGGGGAGGAGCAGGTGTGTTCATGTCAGCTTTGATTTTCTAAGAACAAAGGCTTTACTTTATGTATAAATAAGTTAACAGGAAAAAATTTGGTGCATTTTATTTTTGCCCAGCCCAGTCCCAACCCCTCACTCTGAATGCATTAATGCATACACCTTCAGCACAGTCGGGCCCTTCGTGTTGCCATGGAACTGAAACCTTTGCAGTTTGGATGGCGATGTATGCCAGGAAGCATACTGTTCTTACACTTCCTATAACAGAAGCAAAATCACTGCATAGCATTAACTCCCTTAGTATTTAAGGCTTTCAGTGTCTTTCTTGCCTGCTCGTCTCCACACAGAAGTTTGCTTTTTCTATCTTGCCACATGCAAATGAAACACATTTGACATAGCTATTCTCGTCTTCGTGAACTCAATAGCTCACATGCTGAGCACATTATAAAGGGTCCACAAGACTATGGTCTTTCCCTCTTTAACAGGAGGCTGTTTTCAGGTATGCAGCAGCTGAGGTGAGGGCTGCAGAAAGCATAAATGTATGAGATATATGTGGATAAAGGAAAGTATTATCTTTCAAGGTAGGATTTAAGCAGACTTTTGAAACCTAGTGAACATATTTATTGCTAATGCTCCTGACACTCCTGAATATTCTTTTGTACCCATTTCTCTGAACAAACAAATTACACTATAAGTATCCTGTAGAAGGCACCATGTCTTTCAATACCTTTCTTTCACAACCTAGGCTGGTGGGATATCAGTGGTGAGCACAGCTTCAGGCACTTCAATTAGAGAAAAAAAAGTCAGTACAATTCTGTGTCATCTTAAAGATTCAGGCTACAGTGATTATCTTCAGCAGATCTAAGCCTTTTGCCAAAGCTTCTGAAAATGCCTGTACAAATTCATAGATTTTTACATTCAAAGCAAAATCAGAGTATAAAAATATCCAAGTTCATTATAAAAAGGATTAGCATAGTAAATAAATAAACAAACAAACAAGTAGCCATTCATGTACGTAAACATTGGATCTGTACCTGCAGAAACAACTGGAAGCCAGTCCATGGTCTGAAGCCAGCTTGAGGCTTTTTTTGTCCCAAGTTAAATATTTGCATAGTATTAAGCTTAAAATTAAAGCATTTGCTGAAGAAACTTGCTGACTTGTGTATATGGAAAAACAAGAGGGAATTTACTGTCCCTGCACACTGGGGCAGATTCTTGGGATGCCTTCTCCTTCCCATGAATTCCTGGACAGCAGAGAGACAGACAGACTACCGACCGGGGAATTCCCCTCTCGGTTTCCGGAGGATTTTGTGCGCAGGCTGGACAGAGAGGCAATAACCCAGGTAGCGACTTTATGAAGGCAGCATTTGTTGCTTTGCTGCCTGCCCCTCGACCACCTGGTAACACTCCTTCCTTTTAGCGTTGTCCCCAGCTCAGAAAAGCCCCATTCACCCGGCACCTCCACCCGCGCAGGTCTGGCTGGTCCTGTGCCGCCCCCGGCCCCCCCATTCCCGGCCGCCGGCAGGCTCCGGCCACTCACTGCCCGGGGACGTGCGCTGGGGTGCTCACAGAGGGGCTTTCTGAGGCAGGGCTGGCCCCCGGCGCCCACTTGCCAAAACAAGACACAAAAGCACCGCTGTCTCTGTGTCTCTGTGTCTCTGTTTGGGCCAGGCAAGGCAGCTGATCCCTGTGCTAGCGGGTGCACACGAGACCCTGTGAGCGCCTGTGCTGTCGGTTCCCCGTTCTGCCTCCGCAGAGGGCAGGGCTGTGCTGGCAGCAAAAGCTCCCTGTCCTCCTTCCATGGTCAGCAGGCGTCTGACACTCGCACGTCCCCATCGCTGCGTCCTTACCTCGGGTTTACGTAAGGCTCTCGCCATCAGTTTTCTAGTCACAGGAAAATGTATATTGTGCTGTGATGAAAGGCCAGTGCAGTGTCAAGAGCATTAAAAGGGCTCCAGGGACTGATTAGAGTCAAAAAGGAAAGGATTTATGATGGTTAATAAAGTTAAATCTGCAAGAGTCCCGTTTATTCTTTCCAAGCGCAGGTAACCAGATCTTAAAGGAAAAAATTATTGAGGTGTTGTAAGTTATTACCATCCCCTCTGAATGAAAACCTGTGTATTGCTGCAAAGCACCTGGCCACGAGAGAGTCAGGCTCATTGTGGCACCTACACTGAGCCCAAGGAAGAGAGGAAAAGGAAGCACATCACCTGCCCTGTGCCTTGGGTTAGCAGCAAGGACCTTGGCACCAACCATGTATGTCACCTGAACAGTCCCCAGTGGGTCCCCCTGGCACCTATGACTCTGGTTAGAAGCTGAGACAGGGCTAGGACTTCCACAGACCATGGAGCACCAGGCTGCACCTCAGTGACAGGCATGGCACACAGGGAAGAAAAGCTTCCCCCTCTGTTGGCACTTCACATCCACAAGGGAAAAGGACAAAGCAAAGAAGGAACCCTTTTGCCTCTCCCAGCACCTTCTGCTGAAGAATGCAATCTACCTGGGTACCACAGGACTACTCTGAAACTTGATTTAAATGCTTTATAATCTCATGTGCCTAAAAGTTAACATAATTTTACAAGACACTAGAACTGGTTGCTCAGAGAAGCTGTGGATTCTCCATCCCTGGAAGTGTTCCAGGCCAGGCTGGATGGAGCTCTGAGCAACTGGTCTAGTGGAAAGTGTCCCTGCCCATGGCAGGGGCGTTAGAACTAGATGATCTTTAAAAGTCCCTTCCAACCAAAGCCATTCTATGATTCTAAGAAGTTAATTATTTTCCATATTGAAATAACAACACCAAGAGAAGGCAAAGCAGAGTGGAGGGCCAAAGTTTAAAAAAACTATAGGGAATTCTCTATCCATATCTAAATTACATGCACTTTATTGGATCTCAAGTTTTCATTTTTCTACTGCTTAATAATCACAAATATGTTATATATACCCTTTCCATTTTGTCATTCTTTCACTATATTACATCAAATTTAATTTCCTGTGAAAGTGTGTAATCTTTTCAGCTGTCACTGTCTCAGAAGCTTTTCTGTAATAAGCAGAGACTCGTCCTCTGGCAGGTCGATCTTTTATGAGCTGTACTCCTGCAGATTAGTTTCCTGAAATGTTTGCAATGCTATATGAGAACCAGCAAAAGAGGAGAACCAAAATAACACCCAAAAGGAAAAATAAACACTTCCTTCACTTCCTTCTGACTCCTGTGTTCACTGGTCAAAGGAAATTTCATTTTGATTTGGGTAGATGGCAAATCCGTGAAGGTTATTGCCGCGTATCAGGAGCTCCATGAGACACGAGACACAGCCTCCCTTGCCCTACAGCTCATTTAAAGTACAGCTGAGATTGGCTGCTTGCTCTTTGTGCTGGGGAACACAGGGATCTGCAGGCAGTCACCACTCTGACAGCTGCCTCTGCCCCCCACCTGCCCTTGGCACTCCGAGAGGTCCCCTCCACCCGCGAGGAGCCACATTCCACCAGGGAAGCGAAAATGTCAACCAGGACGCATTGATGCTTTTGATGATGAGATACCTGTGATGGCAGGAAGGCAGACCAGCTGGTCTGCTGGGTCCTTTCCAGACCTCTGCCCCTGCAGGACATGAAACTCATCTTCTTCAAACCAGCTTTCCATTGCCAATGCTTACACACATACCAAAACAAATTATTTGCAAAAACACATACCAAAAATAATTCTCAACGTTTAAAAATTAATAAACACAGAAGAAACAGGAGCAACAGAAATTCTTATTCCTGTATCCCTCCTGACAAGTGCTTAGATATGGATGACAGAAGAGACATGGGAACAAATACAGTCTGCAAAGGGTCATGTTAATGGTGTTTGGCCAGCAGAGATTACTGAGGGTGGCTACAAAGGCATGCTGGAAGCCCTGCCAGCTGGAGCAGGTGCAATGCTCTCTCACTTCAGTGCTAGATGTCACCTCTGGGAGCTTCTCTCTGAACTGTCCAGCCAGATGTGGAAAACTTCACCATCCAACACACAGGCTACCCAAGTTGTGAACTGCTCTCCCAAAACACATTGCTCATTGATCAATGAAGCACGGTCTTTCTCTTCCTGCTCTCCATAAGACTTCCATCTTGCTTTCCCTCTCTCACATCACTGCTGTAACAGTAGACCATCCATATTTCTGACAAACATTGTCTTCAAAATTATATATAAAAAATACAGTGCATTAAACCCAGATATACACTTTCAGAGCAAACAGTCATCTCTCACATCACTTATAACAAGCATTTGATTAATTGAGTTCTCTTCTGGTTATTTTTTCTATCCATTTCCTTGTAATTCTGTTTTACATTTCTATCTTTAATACTTAATCTCTAAGAAATGGCTAATCAGTTAAAAAAAAATCCAAGCAGGGAACATTATTTTAACATAAGTCTCAGGTGTTACATGCAGTGCAATTCCACTCCACATCCCAAAAGCATGAAGAAACTTTTTTCACCCTTTCACAGCTTTGATGGGAGTTGCATTGGGGCCATAAGTCAGATGAAGATGTTCCATGCTAAGAGCTATGTGGTCTGCTTTAGAACCTAAAACTACAATGTAATCAGTCTCACAAAACTATTTTGCCATAGCCTTACAGGACCTGAGTATGTGTTAACAATTTCAAGCCCGAATCGTAGAAAAGAAAAACATTGCAATTGTCAGCGACTTTAGATTTTTTGTCTTGTAGGCCACAAATTGAATAGCCTCCCTTCACCAGATATGGATCTCAATCTCTATTTCCTTATAAAGGGTGAGGAAAACAGGCTCAAATACAAATTTACTTCCTATTGAAATCTTGGCCAAAGATGGTGGGTGATTTAAAGATAAATATCAAGGGAATAACTGCTATCATCTGGTTGAGTTTGGTAAAATGGAGTTAATTTACACTTCTTTAGGGATTCACTGGTGTGTGAAATTAATCTAATTTAGACTGACCAGCAATTGAAAGTGGAATGAAGAAAGAAAGCAATTAAAGACCTTTCCTAAATGCAAAAAATAGTACTGCTGTAAGTGCAGCAATACAGTTAAAGCACAAAATCCTTCATGCTACTGCTACCACCACTCCTTCCTTCTTGAGAGAGAGAATAATTATCTGTATATCTACATATCATCACTGTACCAGTATAACCTTGTCCAAAGGAAACATTGGTAGAATGCTTCTACCAATACCTGTGAACAAATCAAGTTAAAACAGTTCACTGTTCTGCATACCGACCAGGCCTAGCAGATAAACATCTGCTGGAACAGCTCTGTGTAACTGGTTGTACATGTGGCTTAACATTTACTTCAATGACTTTTAGCACCTTCTTGTTATTGTTTCTGTGTTGTTCCAACAAGCAATGGTTAATGTAAGATGCAGACGTTCACATACCGTGTACTGGTGAATAACTGGTTCCCAGAGATGTGGCAGTGATAACATTGTCATCGTAGGAGTCACAGCAGCTCACTGGAGATCACATGTCAGGAGAGGGTCCCACCTGAAAGTGTAACAAATCCAGACACTAAGTTCATCATACTCGGAGCTTTACAGCAAGCTCTGCCAATACATTTGTGTATTTCACACATTCATCCTGTGCATTAACAGGGCCTGTGCTTTTTCCAGGCTCACAGGAAACATTTTGCCATTCACAATGGCAAGCCAAACTGCCCTGCTGTAGCCAAACTGTTTTGGCCCACTGCTCCAGACCAGATTTCAGGCATACTATCAAAGCAGTGAAAGCTAGTTTTCAATATTAAAGCAGAAGCTGTTACTGTCTGGTGGACAGACACAGAATTTCAGATTTCCCATTTGTCAGGTCCTTGAAAAGCATGTAATTCCTTTCACCAGTACACCAGTGTTTTGCCAGTTTGGCTTTACCTTTTTCTTTTTCCCCTAGCATTATAAATTGATGGTTTGGAAGACGCAACACTGGAGCTTTCTTGTAACCTATTTTCTTGAGATCAAGGGATCTTAAGAAAGCATTTATTTCCTACTGGTGACTACAGTCACCTTATTTATAATAATTTGATAATTTAAAAACACCTGATTGGTGAGTCTGTTTTTAAATATTTTGGTAGGTAAGCAATGCAGATATGGAAAATAAGCTTGTATTAGCAGCATTATCTGCAATGAGAAGACACACTGCAGCAAACAAACAAACTACCCAACTTTTTAATCAAGCCTCCCCAAACACAAGCTGATCTTCCTTCTACTCTACAAGCTGCATCTCATCCTAGGGTAAGTGGTTTTCAAGAAAAAAGTCTGGTAAATAACAAAGAATTTTCAATAATTCAGATTTTAGGCATAGTTTATATTTTTTAAATTATTCTAATGCTTCTTTAACTCTTCGTGCCTCCCAAGTGGCTTGGCTCTTGCCTTTGTTACACCTCACTGAGCAGCTGCAACACCCCACAGTTCACTGGTATCATGCACACCTTCATTTGCTGCCACCAAAGCAAGTCAATGTCTCCTATACTCTGCATTTGGCCTTAAATAACAAGTGTAAAACCATGTAAAGACTAAGTTACAAAGCACATAATCCACGGGTCCAAAAACAACAACAAAAAATTACTGGTGAAAAGTGGTAAACTGCCCATAGGTATGATGCTACAACGTGATATCCAAAGTTTGCCTGCTCTGACACAGTATAAGCGCAAACAGAGCAGCGCACGGATGTTTGGGGACGGGCACGCTTAAATGCCAGACCTGGAGCTGAGCGGCAGAGCCTGAGCTCGGGACCCGGAGCGGTGCGGGAGACACACGGGGAGCAGTGCGGGAGACAGACGGGGAGCAGTGCGGGAGACACACGGGGAGCAGTGCCGGATACAGACAGGGAGCAGTGCTGGAGACACACGGG
>VZRX01019721.1:447417-460609 GCA_013398075.1 Notiomystis cincta
TGCCGGCCGTGCCGCGGCAGCGCCGGCCGGCACACGGTGCGGGCTCTGCCGCAGCCCACCGCCGGCACTCCGGCAGCGCTCCCCGCCAAGGAAAGCGCCCCGTCCCTGCGGGCAGGCGGGCGGGCAGCGCCCCTGGCTCTGTGCTCGGGGCGCTCCTGGGCTGCCCTGTTGGAACAGGCTGGCTCAGGAAGAGGCACTGTCTCGCTCATTCCCCGTCTCCTCCCGGTACGCCCAGCAGCGGCTCCTCCCCGTTCATTCCCAGCCACCTCCGATGCTCAAGCAGGAGACCTTAAGCGGGAAGCTCGAGGAGGTCTGCCGCAGGAGAACCCGGTGTGTGGCGAGCACTGGGGACGTGCAAGCGCTGGCTGACACAGGGAAGAGGGAGCTGCACCACAGGATGGGCTGGGGACTCTGAGTGTCAGATAGATCTGTTCTGTGGAACTGCTGAAATTTTGTTTCCCAATAACTCTGCTTCACCTACAAAAGCAACTGTTTTTCAACCCGTTGAAGCCTTAAAAAGAATCCTCCTTCCCAGAGAAATAATTTGTGATACACCCCCCACAGAAGGATAAACACGGCCAACTGCCTTCCAACAGAAAAACACACTAAGACATGCAACACATTCCTTTTCTGCTTGCAGATTTATTTGGAGTCATTTAAGTATCTGTCCCCAATGATTGCACCTAATCATTCATCTTGCAAACTACCAGGACCTTTCAGGTGAATAATTTAAACATTTTTCTTTCTTTTTTTTCTTTATGCCTGTTAACAGTAGTGTTGGAAAGTGAAAATTCTCACAAATACTTTCATTTTAAAGTCCTAAATCACCATACAAATTGAAAAGAATGATCACCAGACAGCTACATCATGAACAGAAATACACAGCACACATGGAACCAAGTGAAATGCAGTCTATCATCTCTAGTGAATTGGTTCAAACCTAACTCAAGATGGTAGCTGTCACCAGCTACCATTGGCTTCCTGCTCTTCAGTGTCCTGTAGGAAAATAGTTTGTAATTCTCCATTTGATTCCCTTTTGCTCAGATTTCTTCACTGAGTCTTTATTCCCTTCCTTGGCCAGGTCCAGATTTCCAAGGCCACCAGTTATGCCTCATTTCAGAGCTTGCTGTCTCTCTGCTCACACCTGAGATGGAGGGATCTCAGAGACCATGCAGAAGAAAACCAAAACTGCTCAAAAACCCCCACTTCTAGTGGAGCCAGAGGCACTAATAAGTAACAGCTAAGAATTGATGTAAATTACTCATGACCCTGACAACTTTCAATATTTATTACAAAGATCTTTCTGTCAGAGGCCTCCTAGTTCCTTACCTGTGGTGAGAATGGTGAGAAACAAACACCAAAATCCAAAAAACACACCTAAAAATCACAAGTCCTAGAAGAGCTTCTTTAAGGCAAAAGCAAAGTCCTTCTAGGCGAAGCAGAAGCATGGAAGCCATTGTGAAATGAAATGGAAATGGAAATTATATGGGAGGTATTTAAGTATGTGGTTCTAGCAATTATGGGAGTAGTTAGTGTTGACAGAAATCCATTGGGGACCCAGCACTTAAAATCACAGTGGGAGAAAGACTGGGAACTAAACATACAAATCAATATAGTCTCTACAGAAAGAGAGACTGGTAAGAAAATGCATACAGTTCTCATGCAAACTGTTTATTTTCTATAGCTAGACAGTGATAATCTCTAGTGCTATCAATTAAAACCTTCATTTTCGCAAGCAATGTTTTAAGGAAATGCATTATTAGGCACGGTTAGAAAAATTATTGGAAGCTGAAATTAAATTTTTTGCTTCCTACTTAATTCCACACGTGTGCTGTCACTTCTTAAAACTGAGTCTACATGTCTTAGGATTATCTTAAAATTGCATACTAAATACATAGTAAACTACGGATAAGCTACTCTCTTGCCCCAAAGCACTGCTTTCTTACAACAAAGTACAGCACTGAACAAGCAAATATTCAATCTTTTGTATTATAAATATTCATATCAATGCACACAGTGTAGTCTCACCAACAGAGCTACAGAGGCCTAACAATCACAGGTGTTTAGAAAAGTCCTATAAAACCATTGCTGTGCTCTAGGACTTACCAGGGTTTTAGCAATTCTTTCTCCACCTGCTCATTCAAAGAATGAATGAGGACTTAAGAAACAGAAAAAGCAGCTAAACCAAATGCTTAGATTGATTATATACAAGCATTGAACTCTTTACTAAACTCAGGTCTGGAGGTATCAAGCCTCAAAAACTCTCCAGATACATATAATAGAATATACTTTATTATGAATTTCATTAAAAAACATAGTTTCTAATTTCAAAAAATATACCTCTTAATAGCCTTTCAGAAAAACAAGAGTTTAAAATTAACTAAGAAATGTAATTAATGATCTGAAAAAAACTTTTATGTCCTTTCCTCTCAATAAATTTAAGTCCCAAATACTACTTTCCTGGCATCTTTTTTTGTTTTACAACTTCAGCATGATTTCAGTACAGGTGAGAAAGCTGGGATTTTGTTCTCTCTGCTGTCAGAAGCAGCATTACAGGCACAACTGCACTTATATTCTTTACTGTGCAACATAAAAACGGATGGATGGATGGATGGATGGATGGATGGATGGATGGATGGATGGATGGATGGATGGATGGATGGATGGATGGATGGATGAAGCAACAGTAAAATATATCAGACTGACATCCATGCAGACTGAAGCCTCTTCTCCTGTCAGAAGAGGCACAGTGCTTGACAATGACACAGGCTTTTCCCCAAACCACGTCTCCACACACACTGCAGCTGCACTCTGGGAGGAAATCAGGAGCAGCAGTTTCTCAGTAACCAGGAATTACACTGCTGATAGCAACCGCTCAGTTCTGCCTTTGTAATGTCCGGACACAAAGAGCTCACATCAACAAGTGGGAGGGCAAGAGGGAAGGGAATGAGAGAAAGAAAATGCAGCTGCAGACAGGGGGTAAACTGCACTAGAGGGTTCCACAGTGATGCATGACAATCTGCTGCCCAACAGCATTGGGGAATTTAGAAACCAGAAATTGGAAGCACTCCCTGGCACAAAACTGCACAAAAGGAGTGAGAGACGTGCCAGAGCTGTAGAGAAAATAAAGCAGGAAAATCTCCAGACAAACTATTTTTTCTTTGACTTTCTTTGATAACCTGCAGAGAAAGCCCCTAAAATTAAAAAATACTAGTTAGATTGTCCTTGGTATGATATATTCCACCAGCACTATTTAATTAATCAAGTATATTGTTCTTTGTCACTCTGTGACTTGCTTTGACATTTCTCTCTTTTAGACTAATCTTTTTTTTTCTTTTTTTAATTCTGCCTCTTATTTTCATGAATGTTTATGATCACAAAATATATTGAGAGTGACAGACAGTAAACATTACTGGAGGCTGTTGCACTTGGACTGTGACTTGGACTGTGATGTGCATGATCATCCAGAGGCGGGTATATGAGCTCAGAGTTAGAAGGTCACTCCAATGCTCATCCCTCTAAAGATCAACTCTTTTGAAAAACAACCACTAAAATCAAGATCTAACACCAAGAGAATTTCACAGTAATTCCTATTTCTATTTCAGCCACAATAATGAAACTCATTTCAGAGAAAAAAAGTCATTAAACAGAGAATGTTGTCAAAAGCTACAGAAGATGCAGGGGATATGAAGGCATGGGAAAAAACACCCCATTCCACTCCATATCCCATTGGGATATAACATCCCAAGTACTGGTGAGAGACACGCAGAAAAAGACAGACAGAATCAGTCTAGAAAAGCACAAAGAGATTTGATCACTAATCAGAGACAGAAACCCATCTGAAAGTCACAACTGTCTCTGCAGGCTCTGAAAGACAGAATTAAATTGGCCTAGTACTATATTCAAAAATGAATTTAATTAGCTGACATTAAGCAGGATAAGTTTGCGGTACCATGTTGCTCTGACAAGCTGTCTCCAGAAGGGTAAGTGAAAGGTAAAATCTTATTTTTCAGGATGAGATTACGGCCATGCACTGAGATGGAAGGTAATGGCATGTCTGCTGAGGGCAGCTGAAACTTGGTGCTGGACATTTCATCTCGCACTATAAAAGGATGGTATGTGATAGACGAGCCAGAAGTGCGAGTTTCAGATTCTGCACATTTATTCATATGGCTGTGCAGCTTCATCCTCCTTCTGCTGTTGCCACTTACATGAAGAAGAGTGCCTTGGAGTATAACCTTTGCCAGGAGCTTTTTCTCCAGTTTCTCTGAGTCAGAGCTGCCCCCAGGAAAGCCTACTATACTCTAGGTGCAATTTATTTATTTTTGTTTATGAGAGAGCACGTTGGTCCCTGGCTGGAAGAACGAGGTCTGTGCAGGAGGCAGTTTCTGTGCTAACTGGGCAGGCTGACACATCTGTTGGCTGCTGCACATCTGTTGTGTGTTTTATGGGGTCACTCACAGCACCTCTACTCTGCTCTACCAAGACTTCTCTACGTGTCTGAGAACCTGCACACCACAGTGCAGCTCGCAAGCAGAGCGGCCGTGTTTGACAGCAAATAAAAGTAAACACAAACTATGGCAAAAATCTAGCAGCAGATAGTGACAAATGAAGAATCAATGGTAAAACGCATACTAAATACAAATTGTTTCCCTAAGGAACACTTGGAGGAAATGGAGTAACACTTTTCAAGGAAAATCCCATGAATATGGGATGTAACAAGCCTTGCCTTCTCATGCCTCCTTGTATTGATAAATTTAGTTCTGGAGAAAGGCATCTCACTGTCAGTGCTAGAAATTCTGCTTATTTTCAAAGCAGGCACATGCATTCCAGGGTGTGACCAGGAAAGCTATTGCTCACATCACTTATCTCTCAGCTCTGTTACACCAGAACCAAGCCAGATTTACCAAGCAAGCTTCATCCATCCCATTAGCAAGTCATTAAGGAGGTGTTCTTCCCTCACCTGACAAAACTGTACAGCAATATGAGATCTTAATTTAGGCTGGCAGTGCCCTTCTTCCTCCCGTGACTCCTCTCACCAGGACTGTATTGAGGCTGTGTGACCTTGTGTGGCAGCTCACAGATTTTAAGTGCAAGCACAACACACGGCGTGCCCTTCTCTGGCACCACATTAATCACCCTGCTCTAATGATTTCTACTGATAAACCACCCTGTGTACCCAGCCATCCTCCCCAGTGGCTGCACCTACAGCAATAAATTAAACGTGCCCTTTCCCATACCCTGCTACCATGTCACCCACCAGCAGAGAAAAAGCCACTGGGGATCTCAGCTGGCAGTCAGGGGTGAAAATCCCAGTTTTACTAGTCACAAGACCCCAGTTTTACCAGCCACTTGACAGGTGACCCTGAATTTCTCTATCTTTTTTTCATACAGAAGAATCCCATTTCTGCTCAGCTACAATGAGAACCACAGACACAAGATACCACTTATTACTACACCACTTATTACTCTACATAACTACAGATCAGAACTACCTTCAACTAAGCAAACATAGCTACAGAGAACATATGATTTTGTAGTATTATTTCTTAATTATTTCACTCTCTTCCAGGAAACTCAAGTCCACAGCTGAGCACGAATAAAGACACAAGATCTTTATGATAAGAAAAGCAAAACAATGGCCTGACATGACCTAACGAAAGCACAGGATACTACTCCCCCAGGGTAGAAATCTCCTTATTCCAAAACTTCCTTTCAAGTGTTTTGAATACGTTACTAAACAAAGAAACAAGACATTCACTTTTGCAAGGCAGTAACATGTTTTAAAATAGTGGCATCTGACTTTATTCCATAAATCATCCACAAAATCAATGTGCTTTATGTCAGATGGGACCTTTAAACTTAAGACTTAAACAAGTTTAGGTCTGAATCGCAACGCAAAGATACATTTAATGAACTAAATATGTCAAAAGCTTCAATGGAAAAAGGGTTGCTGAAGGTTTAACACTGAACTAAAGGCACACAGATTGACCTCTGTGATGCTAAGTGATGTGTGGTGCTGGGAGTGCTACCAAATCATAGGACTTGAGAAACAGACTGAGCTCTTAACTGCCAGTGATTTCTTATCTGACCATGGAGGGCATCTCACAATCTGTCTCCATCTTTGATCCCTGATAACATTTCTTTCCTCTCCTCATCTGTCAGACATTTACTCTGTAAATTCAGTGAGTTTGAAGATGTAAAGACAAGGAAGACTACATCTTCATAGAAGCCTTTAGATATTACCACACGGAAAATAATAGTCATGGTAATAAAAAAATCACTTAGGTCACACAATTCTAACATTTTACCATTTTCACATAGCTTCCTATCCAGAAAGTATTCTCAAAGGAATTAAATCGGCCTCCTCCCAAGAACTCTTTTGTAACCTTGTTTCCTACATAAAAAAACCCCCTGCAATCACAAATTGTGTGTAATGTCACGCCTGTGTCTGTCCGTCTTCCTCTAATAATTTCTCTAAAGACATTCAACAAGGAGATACCAGTCTCAAAATTACTCAGTTGCCAGAAGTTCCTTCCAATTCCAACTTACGCTTTAGACAGGAGAGAGATGGTCAGCATTCATGTTAAGGGAAAAATCTTCCATGTTGAGTCCAAGAGAGCACAGAATTTGCAGATAAAACGGATGTACTGAGATGCAAAACGGTGTCAGAAGCTGAAGTTCACCACTACAGGTGCACCCATATGGCTCAACAGAAGTGGGAGAGGAAGCAAGTTCATGTGCTGGAGCACACTGCTCCAGAACTCGCCCTCTGCAGTTTCTGGACTATCCCAGCTGCCTGTTCACAAGACAAACTGCTGCCAGGAGGGCAGCAAGGATGTGACCCAGGCACTGCGACCTGGCTGTCACCTCAAGACCTTTGCCTCCTTCTGCACAGCAGCTCCAACACAGCCAGGGACTGCCTTCCAAAGACAGGCACTAACAGGAAGCTGAGGTTCATGATTTCTGCTGCATACTGAAAAACCAGAGACCTTTTCTTAGGGCATCCGTGCATCTTAGTTCATCAGTGCAGTACTAAAGTAGCAGCAACCAGAGGTGTGGGAAGGCTCTCTAATACACACACACACACAGAGCATTACGGCCCAGCTACCCAACCCTCGTGAGTGGACAGTTTGTATCTGTGGTCTGCATCTCACCAGGAAAAGCCTACAAAGCTCCCCTCGCCCCAGGGTCTCCCATGGAGTTTTCTCCATTTGAAAAATCCTGAAGCCCTCAGTGAGAATATACTGCTTTAAAAATGGTGAGAGAAAGCCTGGGAACTGCTGCAGAAGAAAATACACATATGCACATCCCTGAGTACTCATTACAGTTGCAAAGACAAACTTCCAAACCCAAAGTAATACAATACTGTCTGTCTTGTTCTGTCACAATTGGCTGTTTCAGCAAAATGTAATAAACCAAAACAAACACCACCAAAGAACTTCACTGCTGTCCTCTCAAAAAGCAGTGTCTGCCAATAATTACATTCATGCTACTGCCACTGCAACACAGAAAAGTCAGGTCAGAAGCAGATGAATTATAAAGTTACAACCAGCAGCACTGAAATTATAATCTTTTTTTGCTGTAAAAACAAAAAAAAGTTTTAAGAAGCTGTATTTTGTTATACATATTTGTCATTAATTACATCAAAACACATCTAGATGTTGATGATATTTCAAATATACTATGTAATGAAAAATATGATGAAACAACTTTTGAAGTAATTTTTTACTCATTCCCATACTTGATAGGAAAACAAATATTATACTGATTTATTTATTTTATGCTATCAAAAGCATCATATTTTGAAAGTGGTCATTTCTTTCCACTACCAGTTTGTAGCATCCTGCTTCTATCCCTGCAGTTTAGGTAACTCAGAGTTTCATCTGCTGGTGTGAGGGAAAAGATTTGAGTAGTTACAAGTAAGTGCAACTAGAAGAAATGGCTTGTAGTTGAAAGACAGATGACAGCAGGATAGAACACATAACCAGAATATTTTAGAAGTCTAAAATTTTTCTTCCTATTGATATAATATGGACAACAGATGGGTTTTTAAATGCAGCTCTCGATACAACTTTGCATGTGAGAAGGAAAATAATTTGGAGTTCACGGGAACAGGAGCAGATTGTTCTGTGAATCCAGTTGGTGTCATTCTACACCCTTAAATTCTCCTGCAAAATACTGTAAGCAGAACAGCAGGAGTCCCAAAATTCCCCAAGCTGGCTCCAGCTCAATAAGCCATTCCTATTCACAAAGTATATAACCACATACTTAACTTCAGGAGAATGTGTAGGGCCCAGTGATTTCACTATGACTTAGGAATCTGCCTGAAATTAAAGTTTCTCTTAGGGGCTTTGCTAATCCAACACCAGATTCATCTGGCAGATATTTGTGCACCTTAGTTAGGCTACTTTTCCTCTTAAGTAAAGGAGATAGAAGTGGACTCCAAAGCCACAGGTAGCCTGACTTTTGCAATGACTTCTATGGTAGCCTGATTTTTGCAATGACTTCTATGTTTAATACCATAAATACCATGAACAGAGGTGTCCATAGTAAGTGGCACAACTCTCTGTCGCTCTGAGAATGGCCACTTAAAGAGACACAAACAAAAAAATAAGGTTCAAACCCTGCAGTCAGTTTTAGCACAAAAAAACCCCTATGGATCAATGGCAGAATACAGCACCTCTCTACAGGACATTTCTGGAAGACGAGGAAGTGGAACTGACATAAAGAGAACACTGCACAACTGTGATACAGCTGTGCCTCACTCACATTTATGAACATAACTCACATGAAAATCAGTGTAAGGGGGTGTGAATCTTGCCCCAAACTCATGAACTGTGTAGCAGAACCAGGAATTGAAGCTGTGGGTACTGAGTCCCAGCCCAGCCTGCTAGCCACTAGACCATACTTCCTTAGGTAGAGACTTACAGAAATACATCAAGTCAGTTGTGCACTGCTCAGCTTGTGTGATCACACGTCACAGACAGTAAAACATGCCACCACCACAAACTCAAAGGTCTACTCCACGCATATGACGTTGTCATTTCCAGTTTTGATGCAAAGCACTCAAATTCCAAGTGCAAACACATGCATTTAAAGCAGTTTTTCAGATGGAATAAAATGTACATTGAAGCAGTGAGAGTTATTCTAGTTTTCAATTTCTTTGCAAAATGCTTATAAAAATCCTGTCATTATCATTTCGAATCTACAAGAATGACACCAGCAGAAACAAAAAAATTTCTTTCTCACTAATACAACCAGGCACCTTACTGCATGCAGTATGCCAGGACAATGGACTTGCTGCAGGAGCAATTGAACTGGCCCAGGCACAACAGAAAGGATTTTAATCTACAAGCACTGCACTGTGGAGAGCAACTGCACAAGGAAGCATGCTCCATGCAGATAAACCAAATCTTTCATGATGCACCCAAAAAAACAACTCCATTCACAAAGTAAACCCTGCTGCAAACATCTTCAAAGTTTGGGAAGGTTCAAAACCAAGGCCTGCCAAGGTAAAGAAAGACAGCACACATATTTTTGCAGGGTGAAACCTGTTCTGTACAACAGAGAAGGGTGCTGCCTGTATTGGTGTTTCCAAAGAAACATGCACCCTGGCAACACCACTGCGGTGTTGAACTTGTCTTGGTGAGACTCCTGGTACAATCAACACAGTCCCATGGCCAGCCTCATCTACAACTGAACAACAGCTTTTGCTTCTCATCCATCCCCACAAACAGTGAGAGCATCATGACTCGTGATCTGCCTCTGCCAAAGCAGCAGCAGGCTCACAAGGGACTGGCTGAGGGGTAGCAGGACTGCAACAAGCACCATCACAGGAACCAGGCAAACACTCTCAAACCCATTCCTGTGACAAGGAGCTAAGACCACACACCCACTCAGGTTACATATTACACAAATTTCAGTATTACCTAGGGTCCACTTTTACACACACAGCAGCTCTGAAGAGGTTGTGTTGCAGCAACACAGTGTGGAAAAAGGGTAGCCCTTGCATGGCTCCAGACAACATACCAAGGCACACAGTACAACCAGAGATAAGAGAAAATAAGTTTGTACAATGAGAAGATTTGTTTAAAATTCTCCCATCTTAATCTATTCTTTATTTGTATCAGTCTTACTGTAAATTTTTAAGAGTTTTTTTTAAATGCTTCAATCTGTTAAGAAAAGTCTTCTTGCAGATGGACTGGTAATGAAATACAAATAGAATGCTTAATACAAAAAATGTAATGCACAGCATATTTTTTTCCTTCACTTATTTCATCTTAATTTGCACATGGTTATTTTCATGCTGAGAATCTCATTTGGTTAAATAATTAGTGTAAATTAAATTTCACCTCTTTTTAAGGGGCAAAAATGGTGAAGCTGAGTTGCTAATTGTTTAAAGTTTTGCCACAATATGGGAACAACTTGATAATCTGAGGAAACTTAAGGGTTTGAATGAACAAGAGACACAAAAGCAAGGAAAATGAAACTGTGTATAGCAACTTGCAGGGCAAGAAATGCCTTCCTGCAGAGCCCTATGACGTGGAGCAGTAACCTCTGCGGAGCTATTCAAAGACCCCAGGATGTGAGAGTTTACTCCTGAGCAAGCCACTGCCTGCTCATGCACAGAGATACACCCCCTCCTTTTCCGTGCATCAGTGCCACTCGTGGCAATCACCCTTCTTCCACCCAGCAGCCACATGCTTATACCCTCTCTGCTCACTCACAAGAGAAACTGCACCAGAATCAAGGCCAGCTCACACCTCCCACAGCACATGGTGAACCACCCTCACTCCTCATGGGCCCTGATCCCAGCTATGCTCATCTGCTGTGGCACCATCCTGTGCCTGCACAGCCCATCTCACCCGTCAGCTCATCCCAGCTCACTCCCCCATCAGCCCTCAGCCCACCCCTAGCTGCCCCCAGCAAAACCCAGCAGGCACAGGCTCTCACCTGACAAGATAAGGCAGCAGGGAGCCACAGCAACCCCCTCTGCAGCCACGCTCATCTCATCAACTCTACCAAAACACGGGATGGAAACTCCCAGAGGTCCCGTGATGCTCCCTCACACCTTCCTGGCTTTACAAGTCTTGGCTCGTAACAAAGCCACAAGGACTTCTCATCCAAAAGAATAAGGGAAACTCAAGTAAAGGACACTCAAGTAAAGGACACTCAAACCCTCCTAAGTAACCACAACAGAAAAGGGCACCAACAAAATTTTCAACAGTTTTATACGATGTCCCTACAATAATGTTCATCTGCATCAAGTAAATCATGGAGTTGCAGATAGGATATAACTACTAGTTAGACAAAACCCACCACAGAGTCAAAAATAGTAAGTATTGGAGTTGATAGAAACAGAAAGCATTTGATGAACTTGAATTTTGGTTTTCATCATGCAGGTTCAGGAAAACGTCTTTGTCCACCTACAGGGTCTTGGTGTCCTCATGTGCCACTATTTAGATTCCCAGCTCTAAGCTCCTGCTGCTGTAACAGTAACGTGACTATACAAAACTAAGTCGATTCGGTACAACAAACAAATATTCTCCAGAAGACTGAAATTTATTTTAAGTTTTCATTAAAAAGCAAGTTTCTTCTGAAGGATGTTGCAGTGACAGTCCAAGAGAAATCCTGCATTTGTCTGGGAAATAAGGACATATCGGAGCAGCACTGTCCGCTTCCTCAGAGCGCCTTTTCGACATCCCTTGGCCATGACCTGAATGGCCTCCTGTGTGAGAAAATACTTGTTTCCATCTGGGCTTGTTCATCCCCTCGTCTCTGTGCTGAGGTTACCAGCTCTGGGGCTGGCTAAGCAGTGGCTTACAGAGGCAACTGCTTGTCACTGAAACATGTCAGCTGTCACCTGCACCAAGGCGCCAGCAGCCACTGTGCTCAGATGCACGCGTGGCAGTGCGGGAGACCATTAATATCAGCACTCATTTTTGGCCATCTGTTGTTAATAACAGTAAAGTTTAAAAATACAGGAGTTTATAGCCCCATGCTACAGTTTACAACTGTTTCATTTATAGATAAGACAAAGGAAAAATTTTAAATTATTTTGTCAAAATGAGAGGTAGCAGGACAGTTTGAAGGGGAATTCAGGAGCACTAAACCATTCCTTTCCAAAATAGTCACTATTCCTACTCCTCACCTGGAGATCTGTTATTCTTGCACCTTTATTTCTTGACATTATTATTTAACATTTTTATCCATAAAGAAAAAAGTCATCCCAGGCTTAACAACTCAGCATGACTTTGAAGATCAAGCCTAAGTAACAGCAGAAAAAACTGTCAAGGAAATATTATTAAAGGAAAAATTAACTTAAAATCAATTGCTTTTATTCCAATGCATTCATATAATCACTTGCCTCTCCCTTCCATAAACTGGTTGTAAAATCTCTTGAGACAGAGGATTGTTGTGTTGCACACATGCCTAATGATACTGTAACGGCATATTAAAATCGGAAGGAAAAAGATTTATGTAACACTTTACAGGGGCAATCACAGCTCGTCAAGTTATTTTCTTTCACATGTGAAATCAGGCCCATTTAAGGGAATTTTCCCATTTATTATCCCAGAGGAAAAAGAAGGCAGGGGGTTGGGGTGGGGGGAATTTGGCAAGAACATATACAAAGCCCTCCAAGAACTGCTCATGCCTGAGCAAATTGACTCTTCTGTCTGTTAAACATTCCCATCCCAAGACTTTGTTTCAAGACACATCCTCCTAACGAGTTGCTGGACCTTGCCTGTACAGCTGGGAGTACCAACACACAGCATTTCATCTCAAAACCCGGTCATATCATCTTCCCCAAAAGGCTGAGTGCCGTTATTTCTTTGCCTATCTTGCTTTTCTCTGCTCTCAAGCATCTCGCCAGGCATGATTCACGTTACATAACTCCAGCTTGTTAAAAACAACAGTTATGTAGCTAGGTAGTACAAAAGATTAATGAGGTAAATCCAGAAGTTGCTTATTACAGAACCCAGACAAAAGCTGCCCCTTAAATAATATGCCTATGCAACATTAAACAAATGAATAAGCCACTGCACCAGCACTGTTTACATTCAAAGTTAATTAAATCTTTCAAATTCAGGATACTGTACTCTTGACTACTCAGTGTCACTCTTACTCCACTATAAGCAAACTCCCTAGTGCATATGTGTTTTATTTTTTAAAAGTGACCTGCTCCCCC
>VZRX01019721.1:461203-477142 GCA_013398075.1 Notiomystis cincta
AAAAAAAAAAAAGGAAAATTACAAAGCTCGTATTTCTGGCATCACCACCACAGCAGAGCGATGGGGAGGCGACTGGCTGCCCCGGGGAGGAGGCAGCAGCAGTGGGGGCCTGTGCGAGCACCAGCTGGCTGCTGAGCCCAGACCTGAAACTAGGTCTCAGCCCACTCGACTGCAGGGGAAGGGAGGGGAAAAAAAAAAAAAAAATAAAAAAGAGAGGCAGCAGCACTTTCTCAGAGCAGGAAGAAGGGGAGGCCACGAGCGTTTCCTGTTGTGCAGCTGAAACAAGCAAAGACGTCATTACACTTACGCTCCCTCAGGGTGTCAGCAGATTGAGGGCCAAAGTTCAGTCATTTCCAATGCACCGCAAGGAGGGAGGTTTTGGAGGAGAAACCAGCAGTGCCTTTATTGCTAACAGTGTTCTCTGCACTTGCATAGCAAAACAGCTAAGCAGCGTGTTACCAGGCTCAGCTGCAAAGTATCCTATGTGACTAGAAACAATATTTGCTCAGGAGCCGTGCTGATCTTGTTTTTCTTGTACAGCTTGAGTAAGAATATTACTGCAATATAGAAGTAGAATGAAATATTACTACAGCATCAAAATGCACTGAGCTTTTTCTGCAGCCCGTACTTCTGTAAGCATCTGGAAATCAAGCCTTACATTGCTTGGGGTCCCATGAAGTCAAACATGTTTTCATAAAGGCATCAGAGGCACAACTAGTTGGTAAAACTCCAGGATTCCCTGGTCAGATATGGCCAACACGCTGGCAGAGTGAATACAGGTGCTTCTTTCCAAATTTGCCTCTGTCTTTCTGAAGCAGGTAAGGTCCCAGCTTAAAGAAAAGGGTGAGGATGCAGGAGTTGGGTAGTGGCACTTGGATGTCCAACATTTTGGTAACTGATTGTCAGCCAGGCTGTCCATCTAAACATAAGAAAATCAGTATACTTGGCAAGCATAGGGGAAATATGGATTGTAGTCCTACCCACCATTACTACCTTCTTAAGCTAAACGTTAGAAAGACTTTTTAAATGGAAAGCATTGACAGGAACCCAAATGAGACCATTCAGGAGGTTTCAGTCTCCACCCACCGCTGGAAGCTTTAAAGTGCAGTCTGCACAACCACCTGTAGGAAATGCTTCGGTTATAGCTGATCCCCTCCTGGGGCACAGGCTTACAGCACACTCTCACTCATGAGACACATTCTGGACCCATTTTTGATAGTCTCTGAACAGCATGTCAAAACACAATGATAAATACGGTCATCCCACAATAAGCATGTCCCAGTGTACACCAAATGTGACAGACTGGTAGCAGTACTCCACTTGATAGAAACTGTTTTTCAAATAGAGGTACTTAACAAACCTCAGTGAAAAAGGTTACAAGAGTTTGGAAAACGCTCTTCTGAAGTCTCTTCTCATACCACCATCACTAGCTGAAGAGAGTATTTTTGCCTTATTTCTGCAATAACCACCCTGTGGTCATACTGGGAACTGAAGCCAGTCTTTCAGCCCTAGTAATTCAGCATAGTAGGGCTGAAACCAGGGAATCACCAGACTGTCTCTTGGATATATTGCATCTTTCATGGGACATGAGCAGTGTCACTAGCTAACCAAAACTGCTCATTTTACTAAAATAAGGTCAAATATAGTATTTTAATTATTTATAAACTAAACATTTTGGATATACTTTCAAACACATTATTCTACAAGGATACAAGCTGGTTTGGTTGTTTTCTACACTCTCCCTTAGAGGTAAATTTTCAAAGGTAACTTATCTCTAGGATTCACTGCCCAGGTAGCATGCCAAACCTCTACTGCTTCTTGTTCTGACATTAGCCTGAAAACATAATCCTACAGGTTGTCAATCTGGCACTAATAATCAGGACTCTCTTCAATACAAAAAATTAGCAGACAAATTAGTCTTCGGTATTGACAATGATTTGCAGTACTTAGACATTAACTGCAGCAAAGACAGTTTCAAATAGCTCAGTCGGAATAAAGTGAACAGAATCCAGCCCATACTTTACAAAGCAATGGGTGCAAGCAGTGAGAGAGAGGAAAAAGGGGGTAGAAGCTTCAAAAGTACCATAAGAAAGCTTCCACTGTGCACAGCATCCTAAACAAGCCATATAAGAGCCATTCGACTTTCTGAAATCTGACCACTTGGTACCACACTCACTCAGGATAAACTTGGCCAACTATTTTTAGACCCATGACCAAGAACGAAGGAAATGCACCAACAATTTGTAATTCTGACCATAGTGAGACAAGTGGTGCATGGCACAGCAGCAGCACAGGGCCAGGCTGTGCAACCACCAGGCCCCGCCGTGCCAAATCGTAGCGGGCTTTTCCACACACCTACAGTGTCTGCTAAGAACACAGAATGTAACACAGAACAGCAGTGGACTCACACACCCACCCATGTCCTGAGAGTTCATTTTCATGCTATTACATCTTACTGTTCTATCAGCTGACAAAGAGTATTAAGCCATCTCTGCCATGGTTTGAGGTGAGAAGGTGCAATATGCTCTCTGCAATATCCAAATACGACTCTAATATTTTTAAAACAGCTGCATCTGTTGTGCTGGGTTTTATTCATTAAACATTTGAAACTTAAAGCAAAGAGACAGATGCAAACTTTGACCTGGTCTCACTGACAATGCCCTTGCTACATTGATGAAAACACATGCCTTTCCACTCCAGAACAGAAATTGGCTGTGATAGGTACAAATACATATGGAAAACAACTCTTAAAGTTGGCTACCTACAAAATATCTAACACCTTTACTGATCCCCATAAACTCCTCTGCAATACTTTTAACAAAGCCACTACAATGCATCACCTGCGAATTCAAATTATCTACAAGGTTTTTTATAATTCTTTCACTTCCATTTGAAGAGACGTGCAAGTGGAAAAGCCATTATCTTGAAGTTTTGTTGCTGAATTGTCACATCACTAAGGGAATTCTTTCAAATGATCCTACAAGCAGGTAATTTTTTAAAAAGCAATTTTATAAGGAAATCAAGGCAAACAAAGATGACAAAGTCCAAGCTGCCAAAACACCTGATAACAGGTCATTATTTATCTTCAAAAGATATGTGGCAAAAAACAGAAGGGGGGGCAGGTGGAGCTTGTTTTTCACTGTGAATGTGGTGTTCAGCCTGGATACAGCAGTACACAGAATGCAGGAGGAGAGTCTGCCCATTGCTGAAGGGCACAATCCAACCACCAGTGCAGTGGCAGCAATGGGAAATTCCAGAAGTGTTCCCTATCATTTTGTCTCCTCATTTACTGCACTCAGCTGCCCCATGCCTCACTCTCCTGCCTCAGGAGGACACTGCCACCAGCGCTGGTCCCTCAGGCCAGGACCTGAGGGAGTCCTCAGGCACAGGGACAAGCAGCCTCCTGTTCAGAAGCTACTGGGAAAATGCTCCATTGCCAAGAGGAACCTTCCAACTCTGCATTACATTACACTTGAGATGGGATGAGAACATTACACTTGAAATGGGATGATCCCATGTAGTGCAGATGTGTGTGAGTGTCCTACAGACACAGGGTGGGAGTGTATTTGTGTCTCTGCTGTGTCTACACATATTTACATGCATCCACTTGTGCATGTGTGAGTGTATAGATGCAAAGTAATNGTCCTACAGACACAGGGTGGGAGTGTATTTGTGTCTCTGCTGTGTCTACACATATTTACATGCATCCACTTGTGCATGTGTGAGTGTATAGATGCAAAGTAATATACAGACATATTAGAAGTTTATATATAAAAGTGGTTTGGCTAAGTGGTAGCAAAACCCTGTGATTGTAACCATCTTTTATAAATAATGGCTTATGGAGATTCTTCAGGCAAAACACATTAAATCTTGGAAGCTAAGTGGGGGAAAAGGCAAGCCCTTATTTTATGGCTTCAAGTATTTATATTTTATTTCAAATGTCTAATCTAGACAAAGCAGATCTGAAACTCATGTTTAAGACCCTGAAGTTTCCAACAATAGGTAACCTAATTTTCAGAAACTGAAAGCAATTGCTAAAATACTTATTTAAACTGCTTTCATGGAAACAAAGAGAAAACACTTTAAAAAATGTTAAAAATACTAAATCAACTTGACTGCTTCTGTATCTCATGAATTCAACAAGATCCTAGGCAACAATAATATTTAGAATAAATATTTTTCTTATGGGAATAGCATTTTCCCTCAAATTTACCAGATTATATCAATTAAAAAACCAAATATTAGATAAAGAAAACACATCTATTGACTTAAAAATTAAAGTATACTTCAGCAAGCATAAAGCTTGTTTAAGAAGATATTGATCTTTTCTTTTACAGACCTTCTTACTTTTAAGGGAAAATGCTTTTTTCTCCTTGCAGTATTTTGAACTAATTTCAATCCAAATGGTGTAGATCTGTTCACTAAAACTTCAGAGCACACACTACTCAGTGTAAAATACTGCACTCATACACAACATAAAGCTGAATACATCAACAGCAAATCCAGTACTGATTCCAAGTTGCACTTGCCCTATATGCACACCTTAAAAAAAAAATAGGAAGATGAAGAACGACATAAATAAATACAAACCAGTGATACAAAAATACAGTAACTTTCTACGCAATATACCATCTGTTCCTCCAGAAAAGCATGCTGCATCAAGCCACAGGGGCTACAGCTATGAAAAGCCCTTGTAGAAGAGCCAAGTTCTGTAATGAGCAGTTTCAGAAGCTGTGGAAAACTGTACCAGCCACCACAGTAAGGAGGCAGCCTGTGATACGCTCAGTGGGAATCGCCATCCCCCCACACTGTGGGCTGGGGTTACCCGAGCGGCCACAACGTCCTCAGAGAGCTCCCCAAATCTTGCAAACCCAGGGTCAGAGGTTTACAGCCTACCAGGAAAGCTGGGCCCTGCTGCAGAGCAAGTGCTAGTTGTTTGAGGATGTGGTGTTTCGCCATAGCATTTTACGGGAAAGTTTTGTCTCCAGAGTTACAGACGCAGTAAACTGGATTTCCCCGACTGCTCCACAGACCACACCTCCACTGCTGCTGCTCCTTCTCCTGTACTGTGGATGTAGCGCTGGCATACCGACATAGTTTCCAGAACATGGGAACAGGCACCCCAGTACGCCTGCTGCCCCTGAGGCACATGAAAAGCAGGAGCTGCTGTTGCATGCCAGATGCTTGCTCACTGTTGTGTGCCTTACAGCAAATGAAGCGAGCGTCTTCCAGCCACTTGGGCAAAGAGGCAGGCAGGAGAGACCCAGATCAAAGAAGTGCTAAGGGGTGCTCTGTTATGGTTGAGAAGGCCAAGTGAGGTGTGCAGCCCTCTCCTTCCAGCTGGCAAAGTCTCAGGTACTCAGGATTATGTAGTAAGAATTTCCTTCTGCCGCTTCTATTGTTATTCATTACCCGTGTGTTAAAAAAGGTATCCGGCCTTTCCAGACTTTCGTTGCATTATCACACCAAACACAGGCTTTAGGGCAAGGTCTGAGTTTTGTAAACCATGCTTATAAAGTAATTGCTTGTGTTCCTGGTCACCATCCCCAGAACAAATGAAGGAATCGCAGAACCCTGGGCAATTAGGAGACCATACATGGACCGGGGGGAATTCATGAGCCAACACATTATCACAGGTCTCATTAATAAAATAATAAACTGTGCAATTATAGTGGGGTGTACACATACCTTAGGGTATGCAATAAGGCACAAATTTAGAAATGGAATATTTCCAACAACCAACAACTTAAACAGGCAAGGATCCTTATCAAACAATTAGGTTACTCAAGAACTGCTCCAATAACTGGCCCTTTTTGCCCAGGGTTATGCATTCTAGAATCATGTCATAAGCTTTCATTGAAGTAGGCTTTTTTCTCTTCCTTTTTTATTTTGTTTCTACTGTTTAAAATAAAAAAAAAGGCAGCTCATCTCCCCTCTAATCCACCCATCAGATGAGGTGCAAGATTTTATTTTAAATTACATCCAAAAATGAGGAAGTGCAAAGAAAAACTCCATTATCGGGGATAACCTAATTCAGTTTGGTGCTACTGGGTTACAGAGGAAGAAGTAGATACATAGGTCAGGTAGATTACGCCAGAATGAAACATCACACTAGAACCACACAAATTTTTTGTACATATTGTTTTATCTTTCTTTTTATGCTGAACCATGCCAGAAACAGACAAAAAAAAAAAACCAAAATCTTTGAAATTATGTCCCTTGAAATAAGCAGGCATCAGACCTCCTTAAAAAAAAATAAAAATAAAAAAGGACATCATACACAAACTAAAATTAAATGCAAGTTTCTCACATCTTAATAACACCAAAACCAGATAATGGGATTTCACTGGGGAGAGAAGCATACAGGACAAGTAAGATACAGTCCTGGCTCCAAGCAAGTTCCTTTTTCAGCTGGGTGATAACTACAAATAATAACAAAAAAAAGCTACAACCACAGCTCTAAGCCACTGTCAGCTGCAACACTTGCACCTAAGACTGCACGCATTTTACGTTCAAATCACAATGAAAGCACCTTGGGGTACATAATGTATCTTTTTTTTTTTCTAAATTACCTTATACCATCTGGCAATGTTAAGATCATTTCTGTAGAGACTGCCTTTTGCTGTAGGTCTTCTCTGCCTGAAGTATCCAGAGGCTGTTTCCATGCAGACAGTTTTTCCAACATTCTCACCTAGTGTTACTATATTCAATGAAAAGCAAACCCCGCACGCTGAAGGTTTCCATTTATAGGCTGAGACAGTCACGAGGAGCACTATTTTAGCAGAACAAGTCCTATCTACAGCCAATGGCAAAATCCTGGCCTCAGGAGAAAAAAGAAAATCAAAATCAATAACAACTCCCCATTCTGCACTTTTATTGGTCAGGACAAGATCCAAAATGACAGAATTTTCATTATATTCACATGAGACGAGGCAGTTCACATGGAGTCACAAGCTGTGCCGGGCACAGTTTGGTGTCATCTTCTCAGATATGGGGCACTGATTAGAAAACTGTGAGATGAGGGCAAGACGATGTGGTGTTGGCTCCAGAGAAAGCGAAGGTCCAGCGACAAGATCCGTGTTGGCACGACGCAAGTGCTTTTCAGGATAGCTTTGACTTCCATCATCTCTTTGCACAGGTATTCTGCTCATGGACTGACTTTCTGGCCACTTCCCTACAACCATGGGAGCTGGCACACGCGTTCAGCCGTGGTGTGGGGCTGGGCATCCCGCCGGAGCAGCAAGGCCCAGCGAGCACCACGCACGCGGTCAATGTCCGGCACCGCCAATGACAGGGCCAGGGAATGACCCTTTCACCGTCCGAGCAGGCGCAGAGTGATACGGCTACGTCCTTCAGGAACATGAGGATGTAAAAGGAATTCAAAGTGCTTCAGCTCAAAGGCAAACACCTTTATGGTCCAACAAGATATGACCTTGGCTGAGTCAGCCACAGGCAGGTAAATGGGCCATGCTCTCTTACTGATCCTGCTGCATCCTCCTAGCAGCAGAGCACCAGGAACAGCGGATAACATTTTACACAGATACCCTGGGCAGACTTTGATACAGACTCAAAATGAGACCACAGCAGTTCCTCTTTGAGAACTAATAAGGTTTTTTGCCTTTTCAACAAAATGTGGCTGTGTACATGCATCTATGTAGACATTTGTGAAATAAATGCTAAGAGTCACACATAAATAATTCAAATAAATTTATTTATTTATTTAAAATATTTTCTTTGATAGTTAACCAAGAGCAGAAGTTGAACCTACATGGAATCTAGGACAAATCTTCCTCCCAGTGACAAATAAGCCAGACCACCAACCACGAGTTCTCACGATATTATTCCAGGTATATTTTACTATGAACAAGACAGAACATGAGGTAAAAGCAATGATCACACATACATACATGAGTCTAGATGTATATACTTAGACATTCATTCTTAAATATTTCTTCACAAAATGTGATGAACTTCCTTCATTTTCTGCTGTAATACGTTCAGTTTTATGGGAAAGCATCAAAGCAAGAGCCAAAAAATGCATTTTTGGCTGAGATAAAAAGACAGGTATAACCCCATCTCCTGCATGTAACACTGTCTGAATTATGCAATGAAACTGAAACACCACTCTCTGTTTTCTAGTGTGTGACTATGTAAATAGCCATCAAATATGTTTATTACACTTTTGACTCACCAGACAACCCAGCTGACTGAGAGAGTCAAAATTAGTTTCGTTTATTCCCCTGTTGCTAGTTAAGTGGGTCGAACCATTGACTGGGATCAAATGATACCGCAAATAAATTAAATCAAAACCACGCATAAGCAAATGTAAAAATAAATACCTTCAAGCACTGAGCAAGGTAAGAAGCATCATATTCTGTGTGCCAGATATCTGTAGAGATGTCAAAATTGGAAGTTAGTGGATGTTACCACTGTATCCTTGAATGCCTTCCGTAGGATCTCGGTTACTCATCAACACATGCTTCAGACTGGACATGACTTGACATGACTTGAGACTGGACAGGGATTCTAAAGACTGTTTGACTAAAATTCTGTAGGTTAGAGGGAGACTTGATCTGATAAAAATAACTTCCTGTAGGCAATTATAATCCACTGTCAGTTACGTTCAAACCTCCCCTTCCCATCTTACTGAGCTTCCCCACTGTCAACCAGCATACATCCAAAATAGTGTATTTACCATTCCTGTTTCCTTCTTTAATTAATAAAGTTGCAAGTGAGAAAGAGAAAGAAAATTGAAAGGTTTCTCTCCTATCCACTCCATTTGTGGAAAATACGCTGCACCGAAGTTTTGGAGAGGTGTGCATAAAGAAACTCCATCACCTCATGTGCCTTTCCTGCCATGCAGAGGGTGATCTAGGGAGCAAGGGAAGGAAAGTCAGGGTACATCTACTGCAAGCTGCCACTGTTCCTACATGAGAATGAGCAAAGACCCCAGGCACACCAGTGTAAAGCATCACACAGAGGACACAGACCAAAACTAAAGCAAAGGTTCTTCCTGAATATTCATCTTTTACAACGTGTCCAGTCCAACCTCCCGCCATGGAGGGCTCAGGTTTATCAGCCTCAGATGAGGAAATCTGTACAACCCAGAAGCAAAACAAGCATTCCCAAGGTGATGTGTAAGCTCATCTTGTCCTTGCTCCAAAAGAAAAATTTGGAAGACCTGGTAGGCTTCCATTCCCTTCTCTATTACTTTCTCACCTCTCCTTCAAACCTGTTCATAAAGGTAACATGCAGAGTGGTTAAATTTTTTCCATGAAGAGATCACTAACTAATTTAACAGAATCACTGAACAACTATATGGGCTGAGCTAAAAACAGAGCAAAGAAAATGAATGTACTGTATGTCATCCTCTTGCTTCCCCACATTTCACAGACCAAAGTCCTGTCAGACCAAAGGAAGGTGCTGTCATGCTACTGTGTATCAGTTCCAATTTATGACCTTATTTGTACAGAAAAAAAACCAGCTGACTCAAAAGTGCCCTACTAATTACTCCAAATCATGTAGTAGTTTTACTAATGGGTGGCTGACTATTAAGTCCTTCACTAATAATTAACATTATTCACTACAATGAATTAGGTCAAAGATGAGCACAATTTGTGTATTTAATTAGTAATTAGGTAAATCAGAGATTAAAAATATATGACATATCAAACATGACAGATAACTTACTGGACCAACTTCACTGTCCTCTTGATCCCAACATTTTCCACCACACCAACCAACTGCAGAGGTAGCAACATTGTATTTGGTATCACTCTAGCTCTAAAACAAACACCTTTCTGTCAGTTTGTATTTCACTAACATCATTTCATCCTAAGCATATTATATAAATGACTCCTACCCTTACACTTACCACAAATTCCTTCAGATGTATCAGTAACATCTTGCTAAGCCTGTATTAAAATTCAACTGTACCTCACAAATTAAATACATGTAGCTTATCCATTATTTAAGCCTTAAGAAATCAAATATTCTAGCCAAGCAGCACTGTGAAAATATTCACCAACTTTTAAAGGGATTTTGCTACTATTGCAGGACCAAGCACAAAATAAAGGAACAGACTGCAAGTTTCATTTGACACAAATTTACTAAGAATGTTGGAAGAAGTTATATTCACAAAGCTTTGCAGATATTTTAAAGCAAAATCTCTTTTCTCAAAAAGCCTAGTAGCTTCACAGCTTCATCTGGTGATCAACACAGATTATCATATCAAGACAGCAGCAAGATGTCTAACTTTATAGTCTTGTAGTTTATAGTTTAATAAATAATAGTTTATAGTTAGGATAGTTTAATCCTATTTTTACCAAACTGTAGAAACTTTTATTGACTTACACGAGACAGGGAATTTGGCTGTAGGAGTCTATGAATGTCCTGCCAAAGATAAATGCCTTTTTCACTAAAGAACTATTTTACCTCAGACAAATGCACTTAAAAGGCTGTCCATAAGCAGCTTCAGAAACTGCATCCATAAACATAACTGCTTTTAAATGGGAAAAAGTCAAAATCTCTATTGTTACAGAAGACCATGAACTGTAGTTTTCTTTTCTAAAACATTACCAAAATAGTTTTAGATTAGTTTTATAAATTCAACTCTCAAGATGAATCAGTGTTTCACAGGTGTCACAAAGGACTCAGGTGAACACTGTCAGCGTGCAGAGGTGCAAGTGAACCATGGGCCTGCACGACACTTTAGGGCATCTCTTTTTCATTGCTAATGCTTGTGCAGAGAGGAAGAAAATCACATCCAGTTCTCACAAAAATTGACAACAGCTAAAAGCAAATAAAGATATTATTTTTCAGCTAACTGAACTATTTATTTTAGTTGTCTTTGAAAGACAAGGAACATAAAACTCCACATACTTCTAGAACTTTTGTAAGCAGACTACACTCAAAATGAACTACACTGACCTCTGAAGACTGCTAATAGATGCCAGCAACTTAAGCCTCTGTTGAATACTGACTTTGGTCTAAACTAAATAGTTTTTGCTCTAACTAAATAGTGTCACGTCTTGTTGTCAAGGAAGGGTAACCTCGGTTATTATTTCATACTATTCTTTCTTGACACACTACACATGTTTTGTTTTAATGCAAGCCACAAACACAAAATACATAAATACAGAGATTGGGACATTTATCTTATTTAAACAAACAAAAACAACAAGGAAAAAACACCAGTATACAAGAAAACTCCACTAAGACTGATTTTGATAATCCTGATTCTGTGCCATTAGATTTTTTAAACTTACAGCTCCTTTCTGCCTAAGCACAGACAATGGTCTATGGAAAAACTGTTAAAAAATAATATTATTTCAACAACATTCTCTGATGTTGTATCTTAAATTATGTAGTTAGAATTTTCTTTCTGCTTTTTACATTTCTTTAGCAATACTATTCTCTGTAGCCACAAAAGTCTAAACTTCATAAATTACAGAAAATAACTTGGGATTTTTCTGCTTCATTTTTTATGAGTATTTTCTTATTAAGAGGGTCAAACTCTACTTTATTGCATTACTTTTAAAATGTCACCTGATGCTGTCATTTCAATTCCTGTTAGCTCCTCTAGTTTTCAATTTTTATTAAAATGAACTACACATGCAAATTAGCTAATTGCTTTTCTTTGTATGGAATTTCCAGTAAACTACTACCTGAAAACGAAACTTTCTGTAGCAGTCAAACCTTGAATTTCTCCTGTATAACACAATAGCAATTAAGTAATGCCTTTCAAAAAACACTGTACATCCGTTTTTCCCCCTTTTTTGCAACTTACATAAATCAAAGGTTTTAGCCAGAGCTGCAACAGTTTATTACAACTAACTTGAGTTGCAATTAAGTGAACTTACATATTTAAGAACAGATGTATTCTTTATTATTCTTTTTTGGGTGTGTAGGATCAAATTTCTTGTATGTGAGTTGCATTTTTCAGACTGTGTATGTGTGTAGGACAGAACTATAAACTAATAGGGAAAAAAAAAAAAAACCCAAGAAAATAATTTTGTGTCAAACACAAACTGAGGTGCAACAAAACAAACCCATGTGTACATGAAGTGGCCATAAACTCACTACCTACCACATTATTACATTCCTTGTGGTTTCCATGTCGTACTTAGAAAGAACTTTTCTGCTGAGACCAAGTTTACACTGACAGCGAGAGAATGTGCATAAACAAACTCAGAAAAAAGGGATATTATCACTATACAAACTGGTCATATCAGCATAACCATGTACCAGGGGAATTTACATCAGATAATTAAATTCATATCTGTGCACTGTATCACTTTAAGAAAACCACCCAAGTGGTACATTTTTGGGTAGGCATGCCCTGAGACTCCCATTCTGAGAAAGTGGAGGGGGAAAAAAGCAGGCACAGGTTTTTGCTTATTCAAGTAAAAGGCCATATCCTGGTTCAAAAAACAGTAAAAGAGACACATCCAGGGCAGAACAAGGAAATATGGAAACAGAGGCAATCCTGTGGCTAAAACCAGTGTGGTCCACACTCCGCTGCTGTTACCCTGGCATACAGAGAACAGAGTGACCAGTTTGCAGATGTACAGAATGTGCCTGAAAGACAAATGAAAACAAGCACTCTGAATCCACAATACTTCCTCAGAGCAAGAAGCAGCTCTTTAGACCATATCAATAATGGCAAGAATTTAATCAAAAGACAATTAAAAAAAAGGCAAGAGATTCCTGACAGACAAAACTGTATATGGTACTTTCACATCTTCTTCTTCTACATAGTGGATTTTGAAACACTGTGTAAGATTGTTCCCCCTACTACAAATGAGTAGGGAGGGTAAAGCCAATTGTTTAATCTATGAACAAAACAGAATGGTGAAGTAAGGCGTGCATGGTACCTCCCACTTGCTATCTCAGTTAAAAGAAAAAAATAAAACCCCAGATGTTTCCAGACAATAACATATTCTTTAATTTCTCTAATGATTTCTTAAGGTCCAAATAGGGGCTTGCTACTTGGTTGTCATGGACAAACTTGTAATATTTCTATTTACAGTGGATTTTTTTTCTCTCAGGCTGTCAGACCAGCACTTTCACAAGACCTAATTTTCACTTGAGAATGAAAAATATGGCCCCAGTGAACTGCTTTTTAATACTTCCTGCTGAAATAGGGGAGTTGTTGCAAAGTCTTATAAAAATTGTTTAAGCACCCAAAAGAGAAAAAAGGCTGCACAAAGCTGCGATTTCCTCTGAGAACAGCACAACCAGCTTGAAACTTTCATTGTTCTATGATAATTCACTTGAAGTGTAGTATCTCAAACTACTGACTGAATACTATTCTCCATTTTCCATCTACCTTACACGTCCCCTTGCTGTTTCTTCGCTTCTTTAGCAACTGCTAGATATTCTATTAAAGGGAAAAAAAAACAGAAAACAAAAAAAAACCCACCCAACCAAATAAAAAACCTCCAACAAACAAACGGCTAAACTACTGGAGAAAGCCAAATTACTTAAAAAATATTTAATCTCTAACATACTACTTCAGAGATGCTGTTCAAGAAATCTTAAGAAAAAATAACCTGCCTCTTTAAAAAAAAAGAATTTTTAAAGCAGTTTCCTCATAACTTATCGGACCTTTTTCAAATAACAAAGGTATGCAGCCTCTGCACTCAACACTCCTGTTCAACTCCCAAAAGTATCAGCAATTAACTCTTCCTGAAGCCTTTAACCTGTAAGAGTAATAATAATTATGCATTTCTTCTGCTTGGAGAACCAACAATTTAAAACCACACATTGGCAGTCTGAGGTGAAATGGAGAAAACAATTTCCCTTTACCCAATGTGAAGACCACTGACATAAAGAACCAACTTTTCATGGGCCTGATTTATGATGGGACCCAAGACAGAGGAAGTCAGTATTCAGCTCTGGCAATTTACCTGCAATTCTTAGGCAGAATCAACTACAAGGAAGTAGTACTTGCTGAGCTGTACTTTCAGAGCTGGATAGATAACTATCAATATAACCAACCACAGTTTATTACAAACCCCACCACACTCAAATTTGAAATATGGTGTGCCATATTTCATAATCCAAGTCACATTACTGTGACTTATACATTATTATGACTTGTATACTCTACAGGAATACTCTTAAATAGCAAGCATTCTTCTCTTTGATGGGTAAGTATTGCAGTATTTCACTAAGTAAACCACTTCTGCCAGGCACACAGCTCCTATATTCCCACTACCTTACCCAATATGGTTAAATTACAAAAGCAGTGACAGTAACCGTCCCTGCTGTTGGCCAAAAATGATGAGCAGAGGGACATACAAAATGGTACTCATTACTTTCACTTCAGCTTAAATCCAATTCACCTTGATTCCTTCAAAAAACAAGCACCTAAATAATGAATAAACAAAGAAGTTTGGCAAAATGCTCAACAATAAATGTCCTGCATTAAAAACGTTCTGCTTAGTTACAAACATGCAAACCAGGGTCATAAATTTGCTCACACAACTGAGTACAGCCAGTGGTATTAGAAATAGTTAAAAGTCAAAAAAGAATAGCCTTGTAGGGTGCCACCACATAAACTAAACATGATATACTGCCAAAGACTCAAGCAGACACATGTACCATTATTCAGCAAGGACCACATGAATGCATATGGCTCTCTGTTTTGTCTTCATAGTAACAAGAAGGTTTGTAAACAGATCTCACATATGAGGCAATCTAGTCACTTGAGAATCTAATAATCTGCCTTTATAAAGAAGCATTCTGCACTGTTGCCACACAATTGGACTGAGATACACAATTAAAAGTCCTCTACATTTGTGCTTTGGGACAAGTGCTGCTCGATTTTATTCTAGTCCATCGCAGTGAGGTTTTAACCAGTCACCTCAGTCAGAATGTATAGAACTGCTGTGCCAAACAGTCATTGGAAAATAACATCAACACAACAGACTACAAAACATTAAAAAGGTGGATTGTTTGATCAACAAAAGTAATGACACACTGACTTTGTACCGAATCACTGCTGCCTTTGCACAGCTGAAAACCACAGTAATCTTAAATACGGTCTCAGATGACCACAGTAACTTCTTAAAACTCACATGAAAAAGACCTCTCAGCCTATTCTATAACGATTTTTTTAAAATGAGATAAAGAAAAAAAAAAAGAAGAAAGTTTCAGATAATCCATACCTGAAGTTTCAGAAAATATCTCCTGAGTGGAAGGATCAGGAAAGATTTACCATCTAAGTGTAAATAAATATAACCCCCAGGTTACACTGCATCTATCTAAGTATGTCCACATGCTGCAAATCTAACAGGCAGAGACTCCTATCTTGGAAAAACAGATGCACTTTTTCACCATGTCTGCATATCATCTTCACTATCAAAATATTGGGGATTCCACACCGTGTCCCGATAACCTGAGGATCAAATTCCTCTAGTAGTCAGCGGTAATCCACAACAACAACAGAATTTAAAACCGGGCCCACTGAATTTGTACCTCGTTAGACCAGTAGTCCTTTTAATCTAGTAATTACTCTAATTACCCGGTGTCCCCAGAACTCCTGATGATGATGACCGGAGCCCCCTTGCGCTGGGAGCTGCACGAACACAAGCCCGCACCCGCAGCTCCGGGAAGTAGAGAAACACAGACCTACCCAGCAATGCTTCTCTTTTGCCACCCTGACCACTTTGTTTACTTCTTTCGTAATAATTCGCAGTATAAATTCATTAGAAGAAAAAAAAAAATGAAGAAAAAGTGACACCCTTGACTAAGCATAAAATGTTTAGTGTCCCCTCTATTATCTAATAGTGTACAAACCCAGACAGGTTTAATATTAAAGTAGGCTTCCCTTTAAAATGGGACAAGGGAAACTATTTAGCTAAATATTTCTGCTGAAACTCATCAGCGATTCGATTAATTTAAAAAGGTTTTTTTAAATTATTGCCTAAAAAA
>VZRX01019722.1:0-21836 GCA_013398075.1 Notiomystis cincta
AATCACCCCAAGACAGGTAGCCAAACCAGGTGGTCCATCCCAGGTCAGACTGCTGCAGCTCATTTCTTCCAAGTAAGGCTGTCAGCTCGGGTGAGCCTGTGCTCCAGGTAGGAACACATGGATACAGACTCACAGTGCACAGGTGAGCGGGCACATGGGTGGCCACACAGAGAAAAAACACAGATAACATAAAAGCAGGAAAATCTTGATCCTGCTCTAGCTGATCGAGATGAAAATCAGTAATGGAAAATACATAAGTATAGATAATACAGTTTCCTGTGGTAGCTGGCCTTAGGCTTTGGCCCAGCAGCTGGCCCTGGGCTTGCCAGGTCTCCCAGCTGCCTTGTGCAATAACATGCAAATAGTCCTTTCCAGGAGGTGGCACAGAGGTATGGACACACCCAGAGCTGCCTGGCAGAATCCTGCCTTCTCCAGGTGCTCCTTCTGAAGCCAACTCTCACGTTCTTTGGTCCTTCAGAAACCTATGGCCTCTCTGATACCTGGATCCCAAACTTCTTGTTCTACTCTCTGGCTACTCTGGTCTGATCCTCACTACTGCAGTACCTGCACACAGGCACACACACCCCACATACACCTTCTGCCCTCTCCAGGTGCTGCGCCATGGACACCTGGGCTCTGCCCCATGGTCTGACTCCAGCAGCTGCACTCAGGCCTCAGATAAACACATGTGCAGACAATAGACAGCCCTCAACCAGTTAGGAAAGGAATTTTATAAGAAGGCAAGATAGGTTGCCTTCTATTCCTTCAATTTTCCCATGCTTGTTCCTCTTCAAACGCTTCTCTTTCCCCATCTTAGTTTCTCTTTCAAGCATTGCATAACAAACCTTGCATAACCCCGGAATTCTCTTCCCTGCATTTCATAACGAGCCACATCCACCAAGATTCTTTTCACATATATCAAGTAAAAGGAAATTTAAGCAAATTTTCACTAGCAACTTCTCCATCACCCATCTGGCAGATTTAATCTCAGTAACGGAAGGCTTAAAGAGCTATCATTATGGCTGTTTGGGCAAGGCAAGGGCTAAGTTCAGTCCTACTGTGAGATCTTTCATGGGATAAATTTCACATGGTGATAGTGTTTTTTATACTATAATTTCTGGAGATAACTTTCTCTTTATTGTACATACATTTCATATTCTATATACTGTGTCCATAATATGATTTAAAACTCTAATATACAACAAACTTATCCACAACTAGGTTCTTTTTCTGATTTGCTCCTATTTTGAAAAAAACCCAGATGAATATATAGATATCATTATTTTCATGTTAAGTGTATGCGCTTTTAATCCTTCACAAATGTAACAGAAGATTGAGTGAACACCCAAATATGCTTGCAAATACCTCTAAGGTTTTGCACATTTTGTGCTATGTCACTTTGGCAACAACAGCAATGGTGTTTTGCTAATGTATATATTTTTATACACTTAGTGAATTGTTTCTCCTTGCAGTAAAAGGCTCTGCTAAAGAAAATTTGAACATATATATTGTTGAATTACAACTGCTAACCTCTATTTTTTCTGATTTGTATTACATTTAGCAAGTTAAATGCAATATCTAATGTACACTTAGAACAAAAAACACATATTTTAAAATCATCTGAGCAAAAACTTACACAACTGTACTGTGAAATATTTAGAGAGCTAAATTTGCTTAAATTATGCTCACTTTAAGTGTGTATACCTTCATTTACTCCTTTTATATTCTCCAATGGTAATAAAATGAATGTGGTGATACATACAAAAAACAATTTTAAACTAACACACTGAAACAGGAAAATGCTGTGTGTTATCAGTATTCATAAAATCTGGTCAGAATAACTTTGTCAGTAAAGGTTTACTAGCAAAAGACCACGTACATAATATGAGTAGAACCCAATCCTCTCTGAGGATTTTGGGTCTCTGATTTCACTAACTTCCACATACGGTTTATTTCTTGAGCCAACAGACTACAGCACAGAAATTCCAAAAGTGAATTAAAATATGAATAGAATTGAAAAAAACCCAATCTAAATAATGAAAAGATGCTAAATAGCATTGCTAAAATAGTTATGTAGTGTATAAGAGGCTTAAACTAACCATTCGTAAAACTTTTTCAGAAGAGTGTTGGTATTTAAAATTTCTAAAATTAAAGTAACTAAAAAGAACTTGAAAAATGCATCTTTTATCCTTATGAAATTATAACAGTATGTTCACACAAAATTATTTCAGAGATATCCCAGCAAATAATTTCTTTGTGCATTGGAGTTTGGTTTTGTTTGTTTTCTGTAATGGGAAACTCCACTTGTGGGACCATCTGCAATCACATCATCTAATGGTTTCACAGATAACTCTCAATAACTGTGCTGTGATGTCAGTGGGCTATAAAGTTTACTGCAACAATGGAATTAGAGCTTCTGTTGGAGAAAGTGTGCCTATCTTGTAAGGTGCTTTTCAAAAGTAGAAGAAAGCAATTTGAACACAATATTTATGTAACTCAATATTTTTCATTCACTATCGTTGACAAAGTTTCAGGACTGTGAAAATGTTGCGTTTTATAGGACACAATTCAATTACTTAAATTTTTATTTTATCATAATGTACACATAATGTAGACGGGCTTCACTTACATCAGAAAGGTTTTAGCTTTCTATTATATGAAAGTTTTGATATTGTTCCAGTGGTGTTTATGAAATTGGTAATAGTCATAGTTGTGAAAGACTAAGTCAACGACCACCTGTCTACTCATGATGGCTAAATTAAATCCTGTCATAGATTCAATTCATGCCTTTTCTATTCTAGGTTAATTCAATTGATACTGATCAAACGAGCTGCAGGGTGCTGCTGACAGGCTGATGGTCTGGGAATGTTTGAGTATCCTCCTGAAGATGATGAGCTCATTATGGGACCAAGATGCAGCTTTGACCAGGATGTTGCTTTTGTGCAGTTTTAAGATGATGATGTCAACGGACGTGGGGTAACTACAAGTCTGATGATGTATCTGGATGTTTAGCCTGTCCCCTGCGCCATCTCCTTGAATGAAAGATGGATTTAACTTGTGTGGGTGTTTGTTTTTTGTCCTGCTTAGCTGAGAGCTCAGGCAAATCAGTTATCCTCAGCATCCTGCAAATTATTACATCGCTGTCTGCCTCACTATCCCCTTTCTGGTCCTCAACACTTTTTCTCCCACACTTGAATCTATCCCCTTCTCTCCCAGGAGCATAAAATGTGTTCTCATTTACTCCTTTGCCTTTGATCCCAGCTTTGCTACACCCGTATTCAAATACGATTTTTCTGATGCTGTCTGTTGACTTTGGCTGGGACAAAGATAATTCCCTTCGTGGTAGCTGACATGGGGCTATGCTTTGGATCTGTGCTTGGAACAGCATTGAGAGCACAGGGATGTTTTTGTTTTTCCTGAGCAGTGCTTGCACAGTGTCAAGGTCTTTTCTGCTTCTCACTCCACTCTGCCAGGGAGGAGGCTGGGGGTGTACAATAAGTAGTGAGGGGACACAGCCAGGCCGGCAGACCCCAGCTGACAGAGAGGTCCAGCTGCCTTTTGTGGTGCTGTCTGTGTGTGCTACTTGTCATGTCCAGCTGTCTTCTACACCCTGCTGAATAAGCACACCCTCAGCCAGTACCTGGGCAGTGGTGAAATAATGTACTTATAGGCTAACAGTGCAACCCCAAGATCTTCTATGTAAGGTATATTAAATATTACTGTACCCCTAGTTTTAATGCAAATAGAATGATTCCTGATGTGGTTTAAGTACTGAATACAAAAACTGCCCCGCTTTCTTTCCCACTAGTAGATTTCTTTTGTATTGTTGATCTGAAACTACCATTTGTTTCCTTGTTTATTTCAGTAACATAACACTTTCTGGGAGGGATGTGATACACTATATTTCCACCATGTTCCCACAAACAAAAATTACTGTCTGCCATACAGTGCTGAAATGCCCCCTCTCTCCTGAGCATGGCCACGTGCTGCATGGCTATGTATCTTTGATAATGAGACCCCAGGAGCCTCTCCTGAGATAGGTATTTCAAAGCAGGAATATTTTCTTTTAAAACAGGCAGTAAAGTTATTACTTTTTAGATAATGGCCACTGGTACAAATCCTCAGCAGACAGGTGTTTCATTCAGCATGAGGGAGTTAAAAGCCACATATATTGCCAGCAAGATGCAAGCCCTGATCTCAAAGGCTTTAAATTATGCTGGGGCTGCAGTCTGCTTATTTGCTGGAGTTTTGCAGATAACAAGTCAAGGTTTACAGGGCAAGGATAGGTTGTTGGATCGATTGACTCTTTAGTCTGGTGTTTTAGACACTGACTGTTCACAGCTCATAGGCTTAATTCTCTCGTTGTGTTGAATAGCATCAGGATGACATGCAGAAATAGTGCAGAGAAGCAGATTGTCTTTCTCATCTCCCTCTCCTACAGGGTGCTTTTCCTTTAATCTGTTTTATCACTCCCAGTTTGGAAAATGTGTGTTTTGGAAACATAAGTGTAGAAGGATTTGGAAATTACTGTGGCATTTCACAGGAAAGGCTAATACTATCTGAAGTTACCACTTCAGAAAGATGAGTGACAACTCTCTCCCTCTAGTAATTTCAGAATAAACAGAAGTCATAGCTATATTTTGTGAGAGATTTAATTTCCTACATTTGTATGTGAGTGCACGTGAGTTTTGAGCATGCTTTGAGGAATGCCTGGGTTAGTCTGGAACCAGTGAAATTTAGAGAGGCAATAATCACCAGGCTGCTCAGGCTGGAGTAATTCTGAGACAGTCCATAGTTAAAACACCAGGGAGCAAAGATTTCAAGCAGGGAGGCATCCATCTACTTAGACACATCTTGTATTATACAACACAGTTAAGCAGGAGCTTTTGATATTGAAGAAATTCATTTGAGGATTTCAGTGCTACCTAATCCATGCTTGAAAACTTAATTCGTGTATTTAAATTTGCCCAATATTTCTATTAAAATGTCTGATTTTCTGACATTTCTGAGATTTTGCCAAGATGGCTACAGCCCACAACAAATATGAAATGTATAAAAGCTGCTGCTTAGAACTGACAAATAGTGCATGAGATACTGGAAACGAAAAAATAACTTGTAATTAGAACAAGTTAAATTTTAACAATTAATTAAAATGTTTTATCTGATATTTAATGAATGATTGACTAAAGTGTGTTAACAAGATAAAGCCAGCTGTGGAGTAGATATCATAGCTGGGAAAGAGTTTTGGTGGAGTGCAATATTTTGCTTTGCCCACTAATTAGTAATGTTAAAAAAGGAGGTAAGCAAGGCTCATATCAAATTAATTGGGAGACTGAGTTAATCAGGAACACATGGAACTGTGTGGCAAACCCCAGTATTAATCAATAAAATATTCTGGAATAATAGTAGGCATTAGAAAATTAAGGCATTGCAGGAATATATCTCTAGGTTTGCAATCATCAGTGAACCTGTAATGGGAGCTCTTTTTACTGGCTGAAGCCCTGAGAGGAGTAACCAACCTGAAACATTCACTGGAATATCTTATTGCAATGTGGTTTTTAGTACATGAATTCACACATCACCACAGCAGAGCAAAATAGTTTCTTAATTTATTTACTGAAATCAGTCAGGATCATCAGTATGCAGTTCCTACAGTGCACAAGAAATCCTTCTTTCCATAGTCAGTCCTCAGGTAGCTTATTGATCACAGTTCATAAAGAAATAGGAGAGAGAGAGCACAGAGTTTGCTTAAAGGATGATGAATTTCTTCATCCCTTTGCCTAAAGGGCATCTCCTAGTGAAGCCCATTTTATTACTTCAGTAGAATAAGTAGTTCATAACTGAAGCTTTTTTGTACAGTTGCAGAATATATCCAGGCTAGACAATATCAACCCTGTAAATTTATTAAGCTTAAAATTTTAGTGTCCTTACTCTTGTCACTCAAATGGCTTTGTTATATTTGGAGACTGCTTGGATGATGACAACCTTCAGTCATTGTAGCCTACCCTATAAAAAGTTAAGGGTCTTTAAAATTCCCTTTTTTATACAAAGTTTGCCACGTAACCCTCAGTTATCTTGCATGTCTCAAGACAATTTTTTCTCTAGAGTAACAAGAGTTTAGGGTCTCAAGGGTACTGTTTATGTCCAGGTGGTATTTTGGTACAAGGAGATTTTCTAATCACTGGTTCTGGGTTGAATGGTTCTTGTCACAAGATGTCCCAGGCTTTTACACTGGGCAAGAGAGTTATTCTGCAGTATGTAAAGTAAGGCCTATATGGTAGAAGGCAAATATCTTAGAATAATTCCTCACAGATTTTCACGATGTTTTTAAAAAAAAGTTACAAATTTTGTAAGATTTTTATTCTCTCCTTCCTTCTTTTTGTATTGTTTTCCACTTAGTATTTTCATTTTCTAATTCTAGACTTCTCTAAGAGAAAATTGCTGAACTTCAGAGAGAGTTATTATTGTTGCAGTTACTACAAAAGGGAATGCATTAAATAGGAAAACTATTAATCAAACTCCAAACTTTCATTAATTTAGGAATTAAGAGTAGGAATTACAGTTGAGGTGTTTTATTTTATCATTCCTGCCTAAGGAAAAGTTCATAAACAGATAAATCCCAGTGAATCCATTACTCCAGTCCTTCAAGGGTGATGATCAGGAGTGGTGTTTCCTGGCCCAAGAGGAGCTAAAATTTTAGCTATCCTGTGTACTGACCTGCTGAACTACTGGGTCAGGGTGACAGATTCCTGACAATTTTTCATGTTGTGTCAAAGCTCAGTACGTCACTTCCACCACAACAGATGAAATGTTTCAGTTCAGAGATATCAAAAAGTTTCAATTGAAAATTGTATAAGTTCTATTTAACATCTCACAAAACCAAAATTGATTCAGGCTTAGCTCTCACTACAGCAGCCTGCAGTTCCACAGTAAAGGAAAACAAACATTTAAGACACTATTATAAAGCAGAGATTAGTAAAGGTGAAAATTTATAAATAAATGCTAACAATTGTAATTTTATTTTGTGATGCAAAATATACAGGAATCTGAACCAAAGAATTAAGTTACTCTGTTATTTTGTGTTATTTTTAATAATATTTTTTTACTTGAAATATAGCTAAAAAAAATTTGAAGGGTTCAGAGAAGCATCTCTGAATTTGCAAAAGAGGCTGGATGAAAACTCAGTTCAATACTTCTGAGTTTGCCAGTCTTGCCAGGTAGGTGAAACATTTTTTGAGACCTCTTTTTTACTGGAAGAGTGAGAACCTGGAATACCTGTGCCTTGAGGGAACTCTTGTACCAGGTAATTTTTTACATTGACCATGTTCTGCATTTCACAGATTAGATAAATAACCATCCCTCCAGGACGGGATATTTCTATTTAGGGAAGGAAAAGCATAATTTATTTTTCATGTTTCTTTCTAGATTTCATAAATTATAAAACTCTTCATTATCACCAACAGTAATAAGACCAGCTTTGAACACTTTTCATAATATTCCCATTTTCATTCCAGTGAAAACTTCTCATCAGTTTAAATCTTATTTGGTTTATCCAATGATGAATGACTCACTGAAAAAAAGTTCATTTAGTTTTAAAGTCAAAGAGTAGTTCTAAAATATGTTTTAAATCTATGTAACCAGATGTCTGTGCAGGTGTGCAGACAGTCAATATCAGTGTGAAATCAGTTGTGCAGTAAGAAGCTGCATTGGAGGGACACAGTAGCACCATCTGTGAAGCTGTTGTGCTTCAGACTGCACATCTAAAGATGCTGAGATAAACCTAAAACTGGGAAGCTTTAGAAGTCACCAACTTTTTTCTCCTGCATCTTTTCAGCTGTTCACAAGTCTAAGTTATGCATGAGAGACTTTGGGCCTTTCTATGCCAGTGCATTCTTCTGTGAGGTTATCATGATAAATTTAGATTTTGAAGATAAGAGAAAAATGTTTATGTCTCTGATGTCTTTGTATTTATCTTCCTACATTGCAGAAATTGAGAAATTAATAGGATTTTCACAATATCAGGTAGACTTGTATTGTCTTAATACGAAATCAGTTGGAAACCTTTCTTTTAATAGAAATTTCTGAAACAGTTTTAATATGTAAGCAGAGTTGTAGTTATGTTCTGAGAGTCAGAGAGGCTTAACTACAAATTTTAGAAGAACATTTATAACTGTTTGGCAGATTTCCCTAATATAAATATTTTTTATAATCTTATCTTCCTTGTGACGTGAATGCCACACAATCTTGAAATTTGAATGGCCTTTGATTTGAGTTGTATATTAGCATGGAAAATATGTGGACAATATCAGGAGTGCCTTGCTCTTAAAACTTCTGTTGTTATTTCAGTCTAACATCTCTCCTGAAACAGAAAAATGAAATGTCAGAGTTTGTGTTAAGCATTCATTGATAGATTTCAAAGGGTTATAACCCATTTCTTTTGCATCCCTGAAATTTTTTGGACTGAAATTAATTATAGAAATTTTATGGTGAAATATGCTCAGGGAAATAAAATGAAATTCTATGTGTTTTTTTTTTTTTAGGTAGCTTAGGAGAGGTCACTATTTATTCCAATCTTTGATACCAAAGAGATTGTATTGCTTTATGTTTGGTTTGTGGAGTTCTTTTGTTTGTTTGATTGGTTGGTTGGTTTGGTTTTTTGTTTGTTTTTGATTGATTGGAGGTATTTTCACTTTAACTGGGAACATGGATATGAGTGAAGCTATTATACATTCACTATGCAACAGAGCAGACTTTCCCCTAAAACATGTACAAGCATTTGGTATTTGCTTTGATTATCTATCTATAAAGACAACTATTAAGAAAACAAATCTATTTCTGCTTTTGTGACTCAAAATATTAGATTAAATTTGTGAAGGGGCCAAATTTCTTTTCCATTTTAAGAAAAATTTTCTTTTTTTCGATAATCTAAAATGCATAATTTTCATGGGATATCTAAAAAAAAAGAAAAATAAAACTTCCACAAAATGAAAGAGGAGGTTTATATTTCTTTGAAGAACTGTAGGAGAAAGGTAAGTCAGAAATTTTATGAATCATCATCATGAACGATGAACATAACATTCAATCCAATCTAAAAGCACAATGAGAAATTACACTGAATGGGTCATGTGCATGTGTGTAAAGATATAGAAAGGCCTAGCTGTATCTTATTTCTCCTACATGATACCACTTTTTTTTATGTCTGTTATGGGAAACCAGAACTGTGACAAATTCTTTGAGACCTTATGCTGCCTAATGAGTCTGAAAAATCACCACCATCTCTTTTATCAAAGGAAATTATTTAGTAAAGAATAGAATATTTCAACCTCTGGACTTAAAGATGGGCTTTTTTGGGAGTTACCTGTAAAATGGTATTTTAAAGAATTATTTTATTAGGTACCAAATTCAAAACTCAAATATACTTGAATTTCTGAGCATTGAAACTTCTTTTCCAGAAATTGTCTTACTTTTAATAGCCTTTTGATGACCTAATTTTTATTTATTTTCATCTCCACTTTTCTCTTGCACTGGTTATTTTATACAGTAAAAGATTGCATATCTTTTCAGCTTAAACATTCACTTTCATTTTCCAACTGGATTTTAAACAAATTATTGACAGTTTGTATGTTTTCAGAATCTATATCTTAAATCTAAAAAGAACCTATAATGCATCTGCTATGTGGGTGTACCAAGCTCTCATAGGAATCAGTGGATTTATATTAATCTGCTTATGTTGCATAGGTGTAATTGTGTCAAATTTATCACAAACAAAATTTATAGAAAGGATTAAATAGAATTATGGTGAGAATTAAGGGAGTTTTTACATATGCATATGTAAATAAAATATAACAGTTTGTGTTGAGTTTGTTGAACTGAAATTTAGAATTTATCTTTTTGTCTAAGAGAGGACAAAATATTGTTAAAAATTGAGTTTGGAGAAAGAAACATATTTACAATTGCTTTCTTATTGTACTGAAGTCGTAGACTTCATGATTTTTGTCTTGCAATTTCCTTAATGTCACAAAAAGCATGTGCAGGATGGGTTTTTATGGTAAAGCAAATAATGTTTTGTGATAGCAGAAAGGGCTCTTTCTGATAATGTGAAGTTATTATGAAGATTAGCAATAAAAAATGGTACCGTAAAGGTTATGTATTAATTTCAATCAATCCCCAGAGCTCTCAGTTCCTGACTTCTCTCTTACTTCTAGGGAAGGTGAATCAATCTCTTTTCCTAGAGGATTCACATACTAAAAATATTGCTTTCATTAATATTCGTGGGTAATAAAATACTTAATATGTTCCTGGACTATAATCACTTCTAACTCTAAAGCCTGCATTTACAAACCTTTTACTTTAATTGAAGAAGATCCCACATAATACAGGAGAAAATTATTATTTTTCAGTATCTGGAAGTTAAAAATAAGCATGGAGAGAGAAACACAGACAAACAATTTTGTGGATTCTTAGGCATCTTAAAAATATGGTTAAGATGGGGAAAGTGAGGTGGAGAGGGTCTTTTACTTTCCAACTCAGATAGTCGTGTATTGATTGGTTTTCCCTTTTCCTCTTCTTGCTTAATTTTTTCCTTTCCCATTTGTCAAGTGCACATTCTGAATGTCAGTTGGAAATGTGCAGTGTTTGTTTGACATTAGACTGTGCTAAGAAATGTGACTACTGAATTATCTTCTAAGGACATTGGAATTTGAAGTTCAGAGAAAGTGATATAATACTCATGTACTGTCCATCATGCTAAGCAAACTTAACACATAATCTTTCTCATCAAACACTCCTTTTTATTCAGGAGCATGTACAGTGAATGCTGGAGACCCACCCATGTTTGTTTTAACAGTGTGGGCTTTTTTGATTTTCCAGTGGGGAACAGTTTGTTCAAGCAGATCCTAAATTTATTTTCATAAATATAAAGCAAAGCAAAGGTATCCTGTGACTTTAGGAACAGCTATTAAGTGTTCAGTCTGTCTCCATTCCTTGTTTGTTGCCTCATTTATTTTTGCTTAGGATCCTGAATGTTTGTAAAGCTTATTTAGAAACGTGCAATAAAAATATTCTCTCACCTCCTTTCCACTGGTTCTAGATGCTTAATGAAAGTTTACTATCTCAGTGTCATAGGAGAGTTCAAGGTGGAAGAGACTCCTTCAGGTGGTTCTATGTCCAAATTCCTACACAAGGCAAGTCAGCTGAGAGATCACATCAGATTGCTCAAGGCCTTTTCCGGTTGTGTCTTGAAGACTTCCAAAGATGGAGACTGCACAGCTTCTCAGGGCAACCTGTTCCAATGTTTGACAGTTCTCATACTGAAAAAAGTTTTCATTACACTCTGTCTAAACCCTTCTTGTTTCAACTTTTATCTATTTTTTTTCTTCCTCCCACTGTGAAGACTCTGCTTCCACCTTCTAAGTGATCTCCTTCTTCACAGATGCTGGCACGTGCTACTCTAAAGTTGGCTCTAAAGTCTCTTTTTTAGGCTAAACAAACCCTCCCTCTTTAACCTCTCTTCACAGAGTAAGTGCTCCTTTTGAATCCTTAGGAATTTACTCTTACATCCACAAGTTTCTAGAAATGAGGTGATGGTCTTGCAAACCCCTTAGCCAGCTCTTTAAGCACCACTAGAAGCAGCCCACGTGGACTTGTGTTCAATCTACACTAAACAAGTGCAGTGCAGAAGGTTTTCCTCTTGGCCTTGACAGACAATAACATCAAGCTTAATTTCACAGAGCTTCATATTCTTCAACTGAGTAATGACTTCTGATTTTCCCCATTCTGCTTTTCATGGATGTCTAGAAATGTGTAAAAGACGTGGTTATTACTGATAACTGTCCCTTTTCCTTGTTAGATATATGCTTTATTCTGAAAAAGGTTTGGTGGTTGAGGAAAAGATTAATAGAAAAATATTCCTTTTTCATTAGTTTTAGGTACAAACAGTCGTGTTTCATTATTTAAAAAACTTTGTGCTTTTAGGCTGCTCACTGTTGTACTCACTCCATCTTTTCAAAAAATGTAATAATGAAAATCCAAAATACTTTAACAGAAATGGAATAAGAACAAGAAAAAGACAGAAAATATCTCTTGCCAGTTGTGACTTAGTCTATCTCCTTTGGTTAGATATGCAATGCAAATTATTATAACAATGCAATTGTTAATTATTAAGTATTTTCAAACTTGGTTTGTGTTTAAATACAAAATTACCATTTCTGAAAAGGAAAATACAGAAAATTAGCTACACATTTTAATTTCAAAACTTGGAAAATAATTTCCTTTTGTTTTTAAATTTATTTTTATTTTTGATTGAAGTCTTTGAGGTCCTTGGGTTGAAACTAGGTAAAGTACTCTGTGCTACTTATTTATTTAAGAGAAAGCTTTCAGTAGAAATGGATAGCACAGAGTTTAAATGCTTCTTACTAAGACTGAAATCTCTAGTGAAGCAAGATAAGTGCTCTTGAACCTGATAAAATCCTATGTGGCTGAGACGAGGGGACCTTGGCTTCTCTCTTTTCGAACTCCTCATGTTTCCAATCTACTTCTTTAACAAACTTAGACAAGTAAAGGGAGTGACATGGACTGAAGTACATCAGAACGATGATAACATGCCAGCAACATCTTTAATTGGCCTCTTATGGCCCACTTATTATTTGGAATAGACACAGGTGGTAGAAAAGAAGTATATGCTGAGGTATTACTTTAATTGTAAAGAAGCATTTTCAAGGATATTTATTAGTGAAACACAGGTGGTTTCTTTGTGTGAATGCCACTGGTGCAAGAGGAAGCCTGTATAGCTGTACCCTGTACATCCTCCTGCTGAATCTCTGCAACCACCCACTACCACTGTAAAATGTGTCACAGCCCTGGGAGTTGTCAGTGCCCAGAACCCACCCCAGATGGACGTGTTTGGGGCTTGTGCTTTATGGTGGTGTCCACAGTTTTGTCTGATTACAGGAGGGGCACTCTTGGCTTCTGCAACATTTCTTAACACATTAGGCTTTTATGACTTTGTGAGTGCAAGGCCTTACTGTACTTTCTCTTCAGATGGACAACTTCAGTAGATGTCTAAGAAATCTCCTTTGTTCAGTCTTGAAAGTACTTTGGGGTGTAAGTCACCTTCAGAAGTTTGCCTTTGGGCTCCTTATAAGTTAAGAGAGGTGTTGATGAATCATTTCTTTAGTTTGTTAGACAGATGACATTTGATTCAGGAACTAGAGGAATCTCTGTCTGATGACCTTTGATACTCTCTCTATTTCATTGCCCTACAAGTATTTGTAGTTCAGCATTTATAGGAAACTATGCTGACTTGGTGTAATGCTTTTTTTATGTGTGTCAAATTTCAGCTGAACACATTAGTATTGCCATCTAAGCAGCAATATTAATCATTACATGCACTTCTTCATAATTTTCTTTAATAAATCTTGTTAATAATTAATGCCATCCTTTTGATAACTCCAAGATAATCTAGGAAAGATTTAATAACTTTTCTCCAGATGACCTACCAAGGTCTCAAAATCTATTATAATAATTAATGTTTATCTGTGAAGTTGAGCATATTTCACATAATTTTTTAATGTGTGCTTCTGAAAAATATTGTTTACAATACCAGTGATTAATCAGTGTTATAACTACATGTCCACATGCATAAAGGAGAAACACCCCAAGTGAATTTAAATTTTGGTATTATTGGAGCTAGACAAGAGAAACTGTGAGCTGTGTATGAGGTAAAGGGCAAGAATGCTTGGTAGAAGTGCCTCTGAAGCAAAACTGACACAATCACAATGATGTATTTGTACCTCCAGGGCTGCAGTTTCACCATTATGATGATATAGGATGCACTTTAGGGCTGAGTTCGTAGAAGTGCATGGATGTGATGTGGTTTTCCAAACAGAGCTGCTTTCAGTGATACTGCTCATCATATTGCTAATATAACTGTCTTTAGAGAAGGACTCCTAACCTAGCATTGTGTAATTGTGCCAGCCCCAAAAAAGTAATTCCTTAGCCTAATCTTCATTGTAGATTCAGAAATATGTAAGCAAAAATATATCACCCTTCATATTGAGGGTAAAATTTGTTATATCACTTATGTAGTTTCTCATCCTGGAAAATAACTACTATATAACAAATACCATTAAATACTGCTCTCCATTCATTTAAGTTTGAAAATTTTGAATGTAACCAGACTTAAAATGTTTTTGAATAATTATTCTTTTGTAAAAAGAACTGTGATTCTCTTTAGATATTTTACACCGTGTTAGTCTTCTACATGCAGATGCAAGAACTGCATTTATGATAGAATATTCCTCATAATTTTCCTGTGATTGAGCTTCCAGTACTAAATTTGAATATTTGCTCTTTATTTCATGAAATAAAATAAAATAAAAATAAAATTAAATATTGCACATAGAAAGATTTCTTATACACATCTCTCCTCCTCTGAGGAAAGTGAATGACTCTGTGAGTATTGCTGTATACATCCAGCTGGAGGGTAGAACACAACTTAGAAACAGACCTTGTGTTGTCGTGTAGCAGTTTTTCTTTATCAGAACTCTAAAGGACTTGTCAGTCTGCAAAAAAAAAAAGCTTGCCTAAACCATTAATTTTAGTATTGAAATTATTTGCCAATAGAATCTCTCCCTGGAAATTCTTAACCCCAGAATATGAAACAGCCACTTGCAAAATATTTACTATGCATTAAAATGGTCAAAATCTAATATCTCTGTGGTCTTATTCTAAAGCACAAAAATTTTAAAAATTATAAGGATTCTTAATGTTTTCTCTTTTTGTCATGTTATTCTGCAGGATTGGAGACTTCTTGGGTGGTTTTCATAGTTCTCCATAGCCCTTGGAGAAACCTCTAGAACAGATGAATAATTATACTGTTAAAGTCACCACTCACATTAGGTGAAACAGCCAACAGAAAAAGAAACAAGTGTTCAATCATTTTTCTTTAATTTCTAAAAGCAAACATTACTTTAGAAGTATAAGTATTAATACATTCTTTAATTCAATTATCAATACTATTCTTTATTTCCTGATTTTTTGTTTCCTTCCTCATTTGTGTCATGTGCTCTTACTGTGACACAATCTGACCAAAATGGTGCTTTTAAGATCTGATAGTTACTAATCAAAGCCAGAAAATTATTTGCGCCACGATGTTAACTACAGATCTCACAAATGTTCTTGGTCCTGTAACCAGAATGTGTAGCATGCATACAATTAAAATACAGTTAATTTCTTTCTCCAAAAGAAGTTAAAATTTACAGGAGCCTTTAATTTTCATTATGAGGAAAGTGATATTAGTTGGTAAACATTCTAATGTTATGTCTCAAAAAAATATTATTACACTTCCAAAAGTTTCTTTATAGTAGTCATAATTTGTGGTTGCAAAACCTGTAATTCTGAAAGAAATGAAAGCTTTGTATTCAATCACTACTGTACTCAAAAATACCCATATTTGAATGCTGTCTGGAATTTTAGGTACAACCAGTGATTCAGTAAAATCCCATGTCTGCTCCAGTAATTCTTTAGGAATTACTAAACCTAACAAACTACAATTAAACCCAAAAAATTAACCCAACAATCCTACCATGCTTTGTGCCTTGAGGCAGGTGCGGCCTTGGTAAATCTCACTAGAAAGTGGGAAACGAGGTGTCTGTAAAGCTCTGCAAGTCCTGAGCAATTATATTCAGTATTCTTTAACATGAAATTTAAATTCTAAAAGACACTCAATTCAAAGTGATGAGTATATACTAAGGATGGATTTCTGGTGATGTTTGGATCAGTTTGTATTGTCCTTTCTTTTCAAGAAATATAGCAAATAATTGGTGCTTAAATGATAACTGGTGGCATAAGACTTACCAAAGACTTATTTTCCTTTTTTCATCCTGAAATGGTAACATGGCTGGAGAAAAGGTCTTCTCTCTATCTTCTTTATTCTGGAGAAAGAAAATATTCCTTGTTCAAGAGCTAGGTAAAATTATGTGTTATTAAATTTCTCTTTATGGAAGAGAAAATGTTCTTCGTAAGAAGTGGGGGTAATTAATTAATTTTATATATATATATATCTCATGTATATTTATTTAGTGTAATCTATTCCTTTTCTTTATCATATCATTGTTTCTGCCTTTTTTTTTTTTTTTTTTCTTTATAAGCCAGAAGTCCTATGTAAAGTTATCAGATACAAATCCAAATAAGATTACCAGTCCTTTTGGGACTGTAAATTTTCCCTTACTGTAATGATTCTGTGTTGATCTTTTAGAATTGTCTATTTTGAAAGTACTTCACTAAGGATCTTTGGACCAATGGTGTAGAGAATTAAAAGATTTTGTGGCAAATATATAAGTGGTCAGTATCCTTTTTGGGAAAAGCTTAGCATCTTTTCTAGTCTTCTGAAAAATATAACTTCTAGTAATGAAACATTTTGTATGGAGCACATGGTGTAATCCAGCTGCATCATGGATGACCATGTACAAGAGAAAGATAGCATAAAAAAGCAGTTTTTTAATCTTATTTAAGGAATACTAGAATCTGAAATTCTGCTTTCTCTTTAGAGTCAAATACAGGTCATTGTGAATTTGAGTCATGCTTACTATTAACTCATGTTTCATTCCTCCTACTCACGTCCCTTTGCTTCCTGAAACATTCTCTTGCTTCACGGTGTTAAGGTTTGTTATGTGACATTCTGTCCTTTCTTCCACTCTACTGATGTGTCATGGCATTCTGAAAACAAAAACAGGACTGGCTGCTGAAACATTTTCTACATTGCTTTCAGTGCATTTCAACAAACTTCTGATCAAAGCTTCTGTGTAAGGAAAGAATCAGAGTAATTTATAGCAGTAGTTCATTTTATGGACTGATAAAGGATGTGTATCAGCTGTTGGAGTTCACCTTCTAAACTACCCTGAAGTCAGAAAATGTGTTGTGTCCTCCCAGCAGAGGGAAAAGGACGAAGCATGGTAGCTGTAAGATTATATCCTAAGTTTAGCACAAAGCACTCAGCAGGCAGTGTCTGAGAAGCTGCTTATTTAGTAACTGAGAGTTTATCCAACATATTTGCTCACTGCATTCTTTGGGGGTTTACACCTTCTTTATGTTCTGGATTAGTTTCACTGAGTCTTTGTTGGGCTGTCCTGAATCAAGATTCACTTTCTGTGTGGCAAGGCATTGCCATGTGTCTCCAAGCCAATAAAGAGGGTGCTGGGGCATGACTTTTTTGCAGGTAACTTCATTATATTCTTATGTTTACTTTCAGCTGAAATTAAATATTTAAATATGTCTTCAGAATTATGTTTCCTGCCCTACTAGAGTGGAAAGTGTGCTGTGAATATAAAATATTAAATCTGTACTGTTCATTTGTGGGTAGGAGGTCAGAAGAAAAAAATAAAAGAGTATAGTATTTAAGAAACTTTTCTGTTTAAATATGCATTTGCAATGGAAAGAGATAGTAAAATGGCATTTACCTTTCCTTATAGAAACAAGTATTATAATTAACCCTTTTTTCTTTTCAGTTCTAATTGGAAATGAGTGTGAGACTGTATGTGATTTACAATTATTTAAATTAATCTATTAAATTAATCTATTCTGAATGTACAGATCTGAACATTGAAATAGACATAACACAGGCATAAAGGAATAGGTAATCTCCATAGTTTTCCAAGATTCTCATATCTATCAAGGTAAGCTGATTTTAAATTCCCATGTCTCTGAATCAAGATTAAATAGGGATTTTTTTTAAGGTATCTGAGTATTTTGTTCCATTTTATGTGTGAATAAGAAATAAAATATTGTTTAATTTTGTCATTGGATTATAGTTTTATAGTTTAATAAAGTTACTAAATGATAATTCATCATTACAATAAGCAACACTGTTTTCAAAGTAGTTCTAGATCATTGTTAAAACACAGTAATTTTAACTTTATGTAATTACCTGCAGTAGAAACTGATATTTTCTTTAATATCATATCAGAATTTACTACTACACTATAATTTTGTGTACCTAAAGTTGGAGGACTGCTTTTACAGATTTTGAAATACCTAATTCCTCCAGAGATGAGAATGATATAAAGGAAATATTATAAAGAAATAAAATTCTGAACTCTGAAATTGAACTATATGTTAAAGTTATTTTAAAACTTATTTTAAAAAGGGAAGACTGTGATATTAATCACTAACACTGTGGTTTCACGTCTGCTTTTATATCAGGGTGATCAATGTTAGTAATTTCATTGTAAAACTCAAATAGAGAAATTTCATTATGGCAAGAGAAGCCCAGTTCTGGGAAGTGAGCAGTATGGGAAAATAATGTGGAACTTGATTATTTGTGCTGCAATAAATTTGCAAGGCTCCATCACTCCTAGAATGTTATAGTCACTTGGGTATTGTGCACTTGCAGTGTCACTGCAAAAACTCACCCACCTTAGAAGACCTCTGTCCTTTGTTGGGAGTGTCATCTCTGGGTTTGATACATTGACTTTTGCAACTAAATGAGGAAAGATTTTAATGTGTAATTCACAATGACATATTTTGTTTTTCTGCTGTTGTAGTTTTCATGAGCTGTAATTAGTTCTGTCATTAATCAAATTTGAAACAAAAAAAGAAGATATTTTCCCAATATTTTATGGAAAGGAATGGAGAGATTATGTTCTCCAATTGTCAGGTCTTCTGCCATTGGTTAAGAACATGTACACTCAAGTTCAGACTGCTGTTATTTAGTATGTGCAGTAGAGATCCAAAAAGTTTCTTCTCTAAAGGACTATCGCAATCATTTACTAACCATAGCTGCTCCTTTATTCCTCCTCTATCTTTTCCTTAATCCAAAATTGCTGAATTGAAAAAATCTTTCAGCTGAAATTTTTAACTGAAAACTAGTTAAAAGTGTAACTGTAAAAATACCTGGAGTTAAAAAGAACTCAGCTCTAATTTTTCAATGACATTGCTATAGATTCTGCAACATACTGTTTAATCACATATGATAAAGATCTAACAATATTAAGCAGTCTACTCATTAACTAAAGTATTAATTCAGGGTGGGTTTTTCATTATTTTTATTATTTTTTTAAAAAATAATTACATTATTTGAGCTGTGCTACCACCATTAACACTGGATAAATTAGAAGTAATCTTTGCATTTGAACTCTTCTGTGAAAAGCTTAATTGGTCAAACACTGAACTCTTGGCTCAATGTGAGGTATGTTCTCTTTCTGGGCTTAATCAGATTTTAGGTCTAACATGGATGTTTTCTGTTCAGCTGTTAAAGTCACTTGTTTCAGGTTAGATGTGTGTATTTCTTCTGTGTTTATTTCTTTTGAGTTTATTTGACGTATGATGAAATTTTTCATTCAAGTAGGTTGTGTTTAGCAGCACAATTGCATGGGAGACAAGTCAAAATATTAATTGGGATGAAACAAACCAGCGAACCTCTATGAAAATATTGTTGCCATATCTACTGGAATCATGTGTAGGTAGGTTAGAAATTACATTAGAAACTAATAATTTTTCCTTCTATTATCAGGAATTTTTCCTAAGAGTGTTAGAACCAAAGCTTTTGAAGTTCTTAAGTTACTATTTGCTTGAGATAAAATGTTCAGTAGAATACATTAACTTTCAGTTACCAAATGCTTTAGATAGGTCAAATGTTTGATTTTTGGACAGAAATATATTATTTTCTGCATGGATAGGACGGCATGGTATAATGCTGGCAGGTAGACTAAATCTGAAATATTTGGAATGAGTGCAAAGACCAGAGCAGAAGCTTTTATAAAATGCTGTATCTACAGTATAGGCTTGCAGTACAGGCTCATAGTGCCTGCTGGACTACTATACTTAACTAAGGGGTTTTTTATTCTCTTTGATATGTGACTGGCACTTCATACTCTACTGATTTAAAGTCTTCTTTTAACAATGTCTTAAGCAGTGGTTTCTCAAAAGTAGCAGTAGCCAACATAGCCAACAATAGCTTCCAACTCCAAATATACTGATTATTTGGTTAGCCACAAAAATTGAAGGTTTTAGATAAGATGACTGGAGACTAGTTAAATACTGGGGGTTGCTGTTCTTTGTAGGGCTTTCTCTTTCTACGAACTGTAATCATGTCTAAATCTGCTCTAAATTTGGATCACATAGAGTAAAGTTTCCCCTGCTCTCTGTGCATTTCAAAGTAATCTACATGTGTTTTAGAAAAACAGTTGTTTTTGGAAGAAAGTGTTTCACAAAATGTCAGTACTGTGTGCTGCTCTTGGACTACTGTGTGCTCTCAGCAGTTTTATGTGCATATACCCTTCTGATGAACTGCTTTAAATACAGCTTGAGTACATCACACAGTAGAAATGCAGTATTGTGTAGAAAAACATTTAGGTCTAAAATTATAAAAAGCTTGGTATGTTGTCAAAAAGAAGTTGCAGGGCTTGACCACTTCCCACACAATTCCTATAGGTAATGCACACTTCAAGACAAAAATCTAAAGACATACTTTTCTTGTTGGAATAGATTGACTGTGTTTTTCTTGCTGTTCAACAAGACAGTAGGTTCAGTAGGAGAGTATCTGATTGGTAACCTGGCTCCACTGCTCTCTTCCTTTGAAGAAACCTGAAGGCAGGAGAGAGATGAGAGGGTTGGAGAATGGTTGCCCAAGAGGAGCAAAGGAGCTTTCAGGTATGGACAATTTGGACAACAGAACTGATATTTATTTTGCATACCAGAGTTTATTTTTCTTTTGAAAGAGACATACAAAAGAAAGCAAAAATGCCTCGTGGCTATTGCCATAGCATCTTTCTAAATCCTCAGGGAGAGAGTGACAGAATGAACAAAACTTTCAAAGGAGTAACAGATGTGAACTTTTGACTGAAAGAAATTCACTACATGGTACATGACAGCTACTTGATATGACTGAGGGCTGTGATTGTCCTGTGTTTCCGTGCTACATTTTTAGGTAGGCAAGTAAGTTAAGGTCTGTCACACAGATAGATATTGGTATGATCTCCTGAAGTAACTTTTTACATGTGGAAAGCTACTCTAATGAATTAATTTAATTTTTGTGTCATCAAAGTTGCAATGAAATTTAGATAGGAATTCGAATCCATTGACTTTTTGGATCACTAATTCTACATATTGAAGAATGTTTCACATGGATGAAGCTTCTATTTCTTATTTTGGTGTAGATGAGACATTCTAAAAAAATATAATTTCTTAATCTTAAACCTCGAAAAAACTTTTCTTAGCACACTGCACACCTTTTTAAAAGACAATCAGTTCAATGACGCTGACAGTTCAATTACAAATGGTTGAACACTTCTGCCATTTAGCTGGCCAGGGAAAAGGAGACTGATTTTAGGGGTTTGGGATATTTGGAATACATTAACCTTCTTTCTAAAAAGTTTGTGTGATGTTGCCTTTATCCCTACTTAGCTTTGAATAGTTTTCAGTACCTTGTGTTAACACAGAAACATGTTCAATTCATTATTAGGTCTTTGAAGTGAATTTCCTTGGGTTTTTGGAAACTAAGGAAAAAACACAGGGTTTCATATGAAAATCTGAGAATTTTGTTTACTGCTCTGATAATTTTTTTATATTCTTTCTCTACCAACACATCATAACACAACAGTTTTGTTCTTTTAAGAGGGTAAATTAAGAAAAAATAATAAAAGAGGAACATTATTTAAGGAAGTTGCATGCAGTTGTATATCAGGATCTGAATCTTTTACCATGTCTAGAGAGCTAAATTACATTTTTCAGTGAAATGACTACATTCACTCTTTTCTTACTTGGTTCTTGGTTGGTTTGTTCGTTTGTTTTTTTTTTGTTTTCTTGGTTTTCCATTTAAATGTTCTTTGTATTGCTTATGC
>VZRX01019722.1:22671-34900 GCA_013398075.1 Notiomystis cincta
CCTTCCGCACCTTCCGCACCTTCCTTCCGCACCTTCCTTCCGCACCTTCCTTCCTTCCGCACCTTCCTTCCTTCCGCACCTTCCGCACCTTCCTTCCGCACCTTCCGCACCTTCCTTCCGCACCTTCCTTCCGCACCTTCTGCACCTTCCTTCCGCACCTTCCTTCCGCCCCTTCCTTCCGCACCTTCCTTCCGCACCTTCCTTCCTTCCTTCCGCACCTTCCTTCCTTCCTTCCTTCCTTCCTTCCTTCCTTCCTTCCTTCCTTCCTTCCTTCTGAAAAAAGGGTATTGCAGACCAAAACTTAGCCTTGAGACAAGAAAAGACAGAAGTTTCCTCACCTGCATGCCCAGTTAAGGGACTTCTCTTTCCTGCTTAAATGTACTATCTCTTACATGTTTTTTCCAAGACACATCTTGTATTAGTCAGCACAATCCCAATAAAAGGAAACACCAAATCTTTGAGAAGCTAAGGAAATGTAGTTAAAATTACTCTGCATCTCAGGTAGAAAAAAATTATAATAAAATTATAGAACAGTCTTAGAAATGCTAGAGCTTTTCAGGGAAGATAGTGTGCTACTCATTTTCAATCAAGTTGGTATAGCAGGCATGTCAAACCTATGTCAAGTTTGGGTTTGCCTTGTCCTGGTTCCAGCCAGGACGAGGCTTGGCCGGGCCATGGAGGTTACTCTTTATGACCTGGTGTCATTGCTGGGGCAGAGGGAAGGGAGCTGCTTCTGGGCCAAGGGAGTCCCTCCCATTTGAGTAAGTGTGGCAGAGGGAGTGGCAGGGTAACACCAAGGCTGAGCGTTTTGCACATGAATCACTCACCTCTCTCTTGTAACTTTTGTTATTAATATTGTTGCTGATAGTTTTCTTATTTAATTGCTGTTCCCAGTAAATTAGCCTTTGTTCTTAGCCCTTGATCTTCACCTTCTTGTCTCCATCTGTCCCATCCAGCCTGCCAGAGGGGAAAGGGAGAGGGGGAGGAGTGGCAGCGTGGCTTTGAAGGGTCTGAGTGGGAGCACGAGACTGGGGAGTACCATTCCTAAAACAGGACATGCTTTCTGACCAGTTGGTGGAGAGAACAGCTGAAGACATCCAGAAGTGTCTTTCAACCTGGTAATTTTTAAATTAGTATAGTAGTTATAAAATCCACTAAGCTCATAAATTTGAATATTCTTAACAGAATATGTGAAGGTACAGTATCACCTCCAGGGTGATTACTTAAGCAAAACTCTAGCACTGTTTTCTGTGAGGCTTTATCTGACCTGTCTCAGGCTCATGCTGGGACTTCAAATGAGGTCTGAGTTATTGAACCCTTGTGACCATCAAAGGTAGCATGCTGGGTTTTCATTATCATAATGTAAGTTACTGCTAAATTCTCGGTTAGGAGTTGTTTTTAAACTGAATCTTAGAATTTCTAGGCAGCCACAACATATGTAGATGCTTTCATCTACTGATAAACTCTAGATGATGAAATTGCTGGTTTGCAATTGCTTTTCCACTCCCATGAAAATTGCTGCATATATTACTTTTATCCAGTCAAGACATGTAGTTAATTAGAAGTAATATGCAGATAGCAAAACACCAAGTGATTCCTTCTCTTATATTCAGGAGTTGCTGCTATGTTCATTGTCTTGCTCTGTACCTGGAACTGTCAGGGTGCTCCTGAATTTTAGTTTCTTGTTTATGATAAATAGCTTCAGTGAAGATTATATCTAATCTCAAAACCAAAATGTTTTGGCTTTTACTAATGTCAGTATAGTGGTGGTTGTGACAGAAAAATTGCAATAAGATGACAGATTCTCTGCAACATTCAGCATGAATACTGTGATAGGACTAAGGTATTTACAATACTCACCCTTGTTGCTTTCACTTTGCTATCTTGCATAGAAATATTTGACCCTCAGTTGCACTTCTTACACCTGACGTGCTTCTGTTTAGAGCCTCCCCCTCTTCTCCTTTCATCCCCACCTTTTCCATTCCCCACTGATAAATGAATGTGTTTTTTTCTTTTCTACTCCACAGTAGTTCTTACTTGTCCTTATATTATTATGTTATTCTTAGCATATTACCAGAGCAGACCTGCCATACATGGGAATCAGCAAAAGCAAAACGCTGTCATTTTGATTTAAAATCATTTTACACCTGCTGCACACTCAAGCAATTCTTTGTCTGGAACGGATGTTTCTCTGACACCTTATTCCAGGCCACTAAATCTGAGTCACACTCTTTCCTTTTCAAGTGGTCGGACCATGTCTCTACTGCTCCTGTGGGTATGACACCATGATCTAATCTGACTTCATCCAGACTCATGCATTGCAGTTCTCCTCCCCTGACTGCCAACCAAAAAACAGATTTGACATGTACAGAGTTTTGCTTCTGCAGTTTATAGGCAGTAAGAATGTGCAGTGACAGAGGAATGATTTATGATTTATTTGTTTGAAGGAGAATAGAATTCAGTATGTTTATGACACACTGTATTAACCATATCTGGCATTTCAGTGAAGCCTGTAGGTAGATATGATATAGCCTTGCTAAATCCTGCAATTTGCAATGTCTCTTTGGGAACAAAGCATGTCCTAATTCAAATTACTCTCCCTCTTTCAATATGTCAGATTCTAGATGCTGTGAGGCAGATTACTCAGATGATAAGTATATCCTCTATTTAAAATCTCTGTGTTCCTGTTTATATCCATGGCACTAAAGAATTATATCTTTACAGCTTCAGAAGAGAAGGATATGTTGAACAGAGTTCTGTAAGTGACTGTCTCAGGTCTAGTTCTGTTCAGTATTCAGTAACACAACAGGATACCACATAAGTATGCTAATTAAAATTTGTTTCAAAGGAAAAACTGGGAAGGGCTTCAGTTACAGTCAGGAAGAAAAAAAAGCTCAAGGTTTTAAACAATCCTGAATAAATATCCCAAAGATGAAAAATATATTAGTCAATAACCATAACTGCACATGTAGCATATTTAGAATATTTAATTACACCAATGCAGAGAAATAATTTACCATATAAGTAAGTCTGCAGAAAAGTGTTGAAATGGATCATGAAATGAAGCAAGAATTGATGTGTCTCCACTGTTGCACACATTGTGTTAGCAGCAGTAAATGCCAAAAAATATGTGAATAATGCTTCAGTGATGCTTAGGAGCGGTAAGATTCCAGAAAGAGCAATCTATGTAATTCTGGACATTCCAGTTAAAGAATTATATAAACCAGTTAGGAAAAGTTAATGGACATTAACAAGAATACCTAAAGGTAGCAAAAATGAGGTTCATGAGGAAAGGTAGAATAAATAATATTTAGATAAATATATGTATATGTGTGTGAGACATAGAGTAAAGGAGATAAAATGATCTTCAAGTCCATAAAAATCTTCTTAAAACAGGAAATACTCTGCATATTCTTGGTGACCACAATAGGATGTAATGGAAAAATATTGTAGAGATGGGAGAACTTTTAACAGTGAGGGGAGTGAACAAATGCAGAGAGGTTGTGGAGCCTCCAGATGTGGCGTCCTTTGAAAAAAATTGGCTAAATATCTTTTAGGAGTGGTACAAATGAAAAACTGTCCCGAGAGGAAGACATTATTTACTATTATTATTATTATTATTATTATTATTATTATTATTATTACTACTACTACTACTACTACTACTACTACTACTACTGTTTCATAAATTCTAATACTTCCTAGTTTCTCTGTATGTTTAGCCCAAGTATTTTGCAAGTCTTGAAAATAAATCCATTTTAGACAAGTAAAATCTGGTGAACCTTGCATCATATAAGAGCAGTGTAAGTGTGAGAGAATTATATCTGCCTGAATGTAAATTTGGATTGAAATAGAAGAGAGAAGAAAAATTTGGACATAGGTGTAGAAGAACTATAGGTAGGTATATTCCATCTGTGGTTTTAACTGTCAGAGGAGTTACAGACTATCTGCTTTTATCTTCTCCAAACACTGACAGTTTTCTCATGAAAGTTTCTTATTTCAGGCCAAACAATTTTTTTTCCTAAGGATTTATTTTATGTCACATAAGGATAAAAGCTCTGCACTGAAGATTTTGGAAGAGGGACAAATCCTTTGAAGGCTATTACCAGGTGGTGGCTGGACTGCAGGTAAGTGAGACTGTGCTGTTTGTGCCATCACTGCTGTCATGGAACCCTTGTTCCCAGAAAGTCAGTGCTTTAGCTTGCACAGCCCATAGTTGAACAGTGGCTTGAGACAGAAATGGCACTGCAAGAAACATTAAAACTATATGTTTTAGCAATGTGTCAAACAGCTCTTGTCAAAGGGGTTATTTTCTCCAACCTGCAAATATCATGACATTTTTTGTTGAGTTAAAGGGCAGATTTCCCATGCATTTTCTTGAAGAATTATGACACTTTTCGTATTTACACATACTGCATATTTCAGTTCAGCATTTTTCCCCGTGTTCTAAGAGTAACACCAAGCTTAATGTTTTCTTTAGTTTATATTCTCTTTTCTGCAGAACTATCTGAAGTTTTACATTATGATAAAATCATGTTTTTCTTCTTACAGATGTCAGGTCTATTTAAAATATGACATACCCTTTATAAAGCTCAGGATCATAGAAACTGAGTCTGTGTACAAATATTCAGGTGTTTAGCTTTTACTATGAGGCTGAAGACTTTCATTGGTATATTAGAGGGTTTTTTCATAATTTTGCCTTTTTTCTGTAAAAGATGATCACTTCCTGGTGATGTTAATTTATTCATCAGTATGATTCACTTAAGCAAATAATTCCTTGTTATAATTACAGTATATATTATGTACTGCTACTTCAAACATTACACATTATTTCCCCATTATTATTGTTATTATTTGGCATATGATTGGACATTAGAAAATAAATAGACTGCTTCTAATGATCCAGAAAACATTAAGTTATCAATGGAAATGGCTGATCTTGAGAGCCTTTCAGGTCCCATGAACTGTAGCTGTGATTTCGTTACTTGTCTTTCCATGATGTATTGATATAGCAGATTGTAAAATAATATTATAGAAAGATTTAAGGGTAAAGTAACTGTAGGTTTAGATAATCATATTAATTTTCCAGCTTACTGAAATCAGTTTTCAAGTGTATTCTATTATGATGGGTGTGATTTCATTAGAAATGTTTTTAAGAGCACAACAGTTTTGATTTGGAGAGACAAGTTTGTAAACCTTATAAATGAAGCATCGTTTTCTGCATTTCTTCAGAATTTCTTCTTCATTTCTTCTAAATGAAGCTAAATGTCCTGCTAAACATTTTCATTACTAGTTTCTAGGAGTAATGTCAAAAAGGGAGTGTGTTCTTTATAGTATCAAAGAAGCAGCACTGCAGAGTATTGGTTTGTAAGTTGGCCATAGCAACTCATTTCTATATAAAAATATTGTGGGCTAAAGTGATTTTGCTTTGTAGACACTGAGAAAATAGTGTGTAGTATTTAGACAGAACTATGCAGTAGCCATTACAGAACTGCTGAGTTCACAGAATGACAGAATACTCTGAGTAAGAGCTATATAGTAAGAGTATAGTAAGAGTAAGAGTAAGTATAGTAAGAGTATATAGACAGAAAAAATTGAAGAATTCAAAAATTCTGGCTGAGCACAGAGCTAGAACATGCTCCTAGTACTGTTTGTCATAGAAGATTTTAGTTGCATGAGAAAAAAAGCAGGAAAAACAGGGATCTGGAAAGATTACCTTAAGAGAAGTATAACAGTATTTTAGGTCATTTTATATTACCTGGTGTTACTTCCTAAAAACTTTATCATGTTCTTGTTGAGTGACATAAGCAAGAAGCTTTGGTTAGAAAGTACGAAATGAACCTCTAATACTGGTATAAGCATTATAACAATAATACAATTTTATACCTATTTGGGTCTCTGTAGAGATTGCAGTAAATTATAAATCAAACACATTTAGGAATATTTAGAAAAAAATATGTTAGATCAAGAAATAAAGACATAAAAAGTGTATTTTGATCTTTTGAAGCTCTTTCCCCACCTGATCCTTTTGTACTTGTCATTGCCACAATTTACCCTTTCTTACCTTTGCAAATGAGGCTGTAAATTAAATACAGTGAATATATTTGTCCCATTTTCTATGAGGTATATCATAGAAGGTAGTTTCTTGTGTAGCAATATGTATCAATGTCTGGGACTAATCATGTCACTAAATAATTTAGTCTGATGGAATGATTCCTTTACATCAATTTGCTGATTTTAGTAGGTATTTTCCAGAAATATCAAAGAGAAGAAGAGTGTAAGCAATACATCAAAGTCTTTTAAAAGGTCTATTATTCTGGTTTCCATTCATCCTCTTTCAATAAAAACAAATCCAAGATAGAAGTGATATTCTCAAAAAATTAAAATAATCCTATTAATTTATGTTTCTTTCTACTAGCAGAAAGAAAAATTTCAAACCATGTTATTGGAAAAAATTGATCTGTTTTACCAGAGGAGATCTTTTCTCTAAACAGAAACAAAAAAATCAAAAGTTTTATGGAACAACCTTCATTTTCCTCTCAATTGTTCATATACAAAATCATCAGTCTACAGAACCCTCAATCTGGATTTTTTATTATGCATTAAATTTTAAAAGTATTTTGCTCAAAAGTGAATATTACATAAACAAAAAAGAAGCATTTAACACCTCTATACAGGTATAGTAGTTGATAACTTCTCCCTGGTAATCTTTCATAAATGTTTTTCTTGCAAACGTATGGTTAATCATGCAAGACCTAAAATATCAGTGGATTTAAAACCTCTTAAATTGTAATTGATCACTAGCTTTTGAGAGCATGAATATCATATCTTAAAAATGTTTCCAGCTCATGAAGTAACATGGTTTCTCATAAGAGCTTTTACCACTAAGTATATTCATGAATTTATTTGAAGTCAATGATTATGATTTAAGTGTCCTCATGGTCCTAAGCACTTATGCATCTTTTCCCCCCCATTGACACTTGCCTTTAAATAAGCTATAGGAACACTGCAAGAAAAGCCTTTACACCCACAGAAGGCCCATGATGGTGACCTAGAGTTCACCAAAATCAATAAGAGTCTGCAGAAGATTTTATTTGGACTGCACTGCAGTTCTGAGTGGTCTGATTCTCTGGCCTTCAGAAACTGGGGAGCAGGAAATAGGAATCACACTCATCTGATGCAATGAATGTTATTCTTCATGCCACCTTCAGCCCTTAATATAACCTTGCCATTCTAGGGATTACTTTCACCAAGAGTTCTAGGTGCTACACTGTATACCTGAGTCTGATGGAACCACATGTGGTAAAACAAATCTCTTTCAAACGTGTATTAGGCATTATGTTATGAATCAATATCACACCTGTGACACAGAAAGTTTGTACAGCTGTGGCCATGAAGTGCCAAGGAGCTGTGTCTGATGTTTTGTCTGCAGGTCTGCAACTCCACACAGGTCTGCAGCACTCCTGTGATGAGAGATAAGGTTCTTAAGAGGCATAATACATAAATGCCTATGTTACCCAGCTTCACTTCTAAAATAATTTACTGCTTGCTCAGTCTGCTTGTGGCCGTGTAGACATTCCACTTCTAAAGAAAGATTTTTGCTCTTGGGAAAAATGGAATTGACTGCAAGGCAGACTTTGCAGACATCTGAGAGATAGTTTGAGGCTCGATTATTTCTTTCAAGATCTGAACACAGTGGCAGCCAGAAAGTGTTTATAGTTCTTCCCTTTAGCTGTCCATTACTCAGGGGAGTGATTCTCACTTCCCTGTTCTCACTTTGAAAATCTGTTGGCTTTGGTGTAGCTGTAGGCAGCACTGCAAATCATTGCATTATGTGATTTTTTTTCTTTCATGTAAAAGGTGAGTATTTACAGGGATTTATACAGTAAAATCAGTTAAGCAGCTCACTGTTACAAATTTCTTTTTCTTTTTTTTTATTGGAAGGTCACATTAAGTGTAAATTTCTCTGTTCCCTCCCTTGTTTTGGGCTTTGTACATTTTAAAGTGAACATGATAAAGAGACAATACCCTGGTATAAATAACATCTAATAGTGCTTAATAGTACACTGAATTTTAATTTCTACTGATATTTATAATATATATGTCTTAGAATTTAATTAATAAAAGATAGTAAACTCATGTTTTGTCTATTCTTAGATTTTGAGATCCACAAATAAATTTTGCAACAGATTTTTATAATGATTTTCTCTTTTAGAAAGATGTAAAAGCCCTTATTTTTTTTGTGGTTGTTGCCACTTTATGATTTTTAATGCTTTAAAAATAAAAAAGGTAGAATAAAAATGGTAAATCATACAGAAAAATGGAAGAAGGCATTTTTGTATGTAAAAAACAAGAAGGAAATTTTTAATGCACTTTTTTTCTGTAAATATAGCCAGCCCACAACAGCACAGAGAAACAAAATAACCCCAGGAGTTAAATTTTGAAAAAGACAAGGACATAAAGATGATAGAATTAATCCAAAATACTGCCGATCATTTACAAATAATATATTCCCTTTCATCTGTTGTCTTTCCTTCCAAAGAATTTTGTCATATAAATGTTTAAGAAAGGATATAAAGTTCAAATCTTATGACATCTTTTTTCTAATGGCAAAAATCTTAATTTCTACACTCAATCTTCATCAGTACATGTGGCCCCCTCTTGCATAATTAGAGTTCCAGCTACATCTGCCAAGGTGATAATTGTGCCTGTGATGCTCCTTTGCTTGTATCTTATGGGACTTGCATTACTGTTCAACTGAAAATAATTGAAGAAGGAGAATATTGACTGTGCAGATGATATGAATAGATTGCATTACAAACCTCCTACAACTGGAATTCCCATTGAACAGTAGGACTCTTATTCTTGCTGTGGGAGGTATTTGCCAGGCATGAACCTTGAAAAGTATAACTTTTAATGATCTACTTAGATTCTACCAATGCAATCTATTTCATTTTACTTACTGTAGTCCAATGTAGCCCAACTAAGAGGATTTATTTCTACCACATTATAATTAAATGTCAATAGGTGCCTGGCTGGGCAGTGCTTGGTGCTTGGGAGGGCTTTCCTGAGCCCGAGCTGGTGCCAGGTTGCTCTAACAATGAAGGATCTGGTGACCACAAGAGCATTGCTTGACCTGAGTCAAACTTCTGTGACAGCTGGAGGTGGATGAAGCTGGTCAGACCAGACATTCACTGTGGGACAGGCAGCTGCCTGTGGAGTCTCCCAGTGCTGGGGGAGCTCGTGGTGCAGCATCCAGGTGGGGCTGGAGGCCAGTCAGAGGCAATCTGGTATGAGAACATTGGAAAAACAGAGCTGATCATGAAGGGAAAGAAATGTCCCCATTCCCACCTTGAGCACCACTCCCACCCAGCACAGAGCTCGGGATGCTAACCCACTTTGACACCTCTTTGTCTCTCTGAGTGAAGAATCCTGGTGCTATTGAGCAGAGGGATACTGGGAGTGCAAGAGCACCACCAGAGTAATGGGGCAGCTCAGAGTGTGCTCTCATGAGTAACAGTTTATAAGCTTTGCAATGTTTGGACTATGTATATCATTCTGACAGGATTAAAGATAGATGTTTGGTAGTCTTTGATCAAATTAAAATTTTAGTTTGGCTAACAAGTTATTATCTCCATACATAAAATATGCTCCATTTGGTTATTTTACACTTTGTTTTAAACCTGATTAGAACCTAAATGGACACTTCATGCTTCACACCATATGCACCTAGCACATTATTAGGGAAGAACTTCACATGTCACATAATTTATAGGAGAAAAATTATTTTCATAGATTTTGCAGGCTCAATGTGATCTGCTAATCTACTACTAGTAATTATTTTTACCTTAAATGTATGTCTTCACGAACAGCCATAAGTCAATATAAAGTGTTAGACTTTGGTAATAACCATGCTGATTGATATGTATTTGTTTAGTACCAGACATCAGGTTCCTCAAACACATTAACAGGAAATCCAATTTTATTGCTATGTTTATGCACAGTGGTTTTCTGTTTGTTTGTGGGTTTTTTTCTGCTTCCTCTCTTTGTTTAAAAGCTAACTTGGGCCTTGCTGTCATCCCAGTGGAACCAATTCCCACAATTATGCCTGTATAGCCTGCCTTTTGTGGGAAAGCTGCTCAAGATAAAGCTAAAGAGTAATAAATGGAACATATGGCCTTTAAGTAGTACAGCACCAGGTCTGAGAGAAAGAGAGCATTGTCTTTTTTTTACACTTGTTCTTCACTTCATTAACAGGTGAATTAAAAAATACACTGTGTAATAATATTTCCAATTCAGTGGTTGAGTGTATAGTAAAACTTTTACCACTTGCTTTTATTAATTTTGCGTTTATAAATTTTTTTCACATTAGTCTGGAGAATAAAAGTTCTATGCTGCATTTGAAAAGTCCAAACTGCATTTGATTTTAGATGTGGTTATTAGAAATTAGAAGGACAAGAGACATATATGCCTTTCTGGAAACTCAGACTGAAAAGTGGTGAAGAAAAGGACATTGATAAGAGTACATATCTTGCTGGAAGACCAAAAATGGCAATACTTAGAGAAATTATGTGAATGTTTAAATAGGGAAACTTTTCAAAACACAGTTTCAAATTATTAAATGCATGAAAGAAAGCATGAATTAATAGAATCATTAAGAAATTCACCTGCATACTTTCTTATTTGATGTTTCTACTGAGACAGAGGAGGAAACTAGCACTGAATAAACATTAAAATACACTCCTTCCTACTTTTTCAGCCCTAAGAGCTTAAATTGAAACATGATCTGTAGAGGTTCCTAATTAAGTAAACCATTAAATGTACTGCTTCTAACTGTAAGATTGGTTGTTAATAAGTCAGCTCTGAGAAGTCTTGATTTCAAGATTTTTCGGAGTGTCCTCAATTTAATTTAGTTTATACTTCACATTTTTAAACTAAATAATTCCAGTTGAATATTCTTTTGCTCCTTTTGTACTGGTATCTTTTACACAGATGTGTAATACTTAGTGTAATCCTGAAGCTACAGGAATAATTCCATTCACTCAGTTGAATTGTTCTTTTTTAGAGTAAATGTTTACAGAATGTTGAGAGACATTCATATCAACAAAAATATTTTATTTCTGTATTTCATGAGGATATTGAAGGTTGCAAAAAACTGTTACAAAATAACAATGCTTACTGTTTCAGGAGAAGAAGAGTCTTTGTTTAGCAACCATGGTGTCTGTAACTGTGTGGCTATTCCTGCTCATGACTGTAGGAAATCTAAGCACAATTACTTTTTCAAGTACTCTGAGACCCTAGACCTACCCATTTTATGCCATAGCATATTCCCTCCCTCTCCCACCAAGATATCCTGGTTTAGAGATAAGGAATAATGGCTTATTACAACAGGTTCTGGCCCTAAATCCATCAGGGTAAGGCCTGGCATACACTGTGCTACTAGAGATATAAGACTGAACTCACTCCTAGACAAACTAGAATGCTAATTTTTAAGTCACTTTTCCAATTGCAAGTAAAATAGTGTTATTTGTTTGCAAAATTGTGCTGATATTAATTGGATATGGGAGTTCAAGCTTTGGCCTTGGCACTAGTCTTTATTGCTGTGTTTCAAATGTACAATCAATGCCATTTTACACCAAATGTATGAAGTTCAACAAGCACAGGTGTCCAATTCTGCACCTGGGATGGGGCAACCCTGGATGTATGGACTGGAGGACAAGAGGCTGGAGAGCAATGCCATGGAGAGGGATCTGGGGGTCCTGGTCCATGGCGAGTTGCCCATGAGCCAGCAGTGCCCTGGCAGCCAGGAGGGCCAACCCTGTCCTGGGGGGCATCAGGCACAGCATCACCAGCTGGGCAAGGGAGGGGATTGTCCTGCTCTGCTCTGCACTGGAGCAGCCTCACCTTGAATTCTGTGTGCAGTTTTAGACACTGTAATATAGGGTATAAAGCTGTTAGGGACCACCCCAAGGAGGTCTGTGAAGATACTGAAATGTCTGCAGGGGAAGCCATAAGAGGAGTGGCTGTGGTAACTTGGTGTGCTCAGCCTAGAAAGGAGACTGAGGGAAGACTTCGTTGTGGTCTACAGCTTCCTCATGAGGGGAAGAGGACAGGGAAGCACTGGTCTCCTCTGTGGTGACCAGTGACAGGACCCAAGGCAATGGCCTGAAGTTTTGTCAAGGGAGGTTTAGGCTGGACATCAGGAAAAGGTTCTTCACTCAGAGCGTGG